>CAUYRT010094878.1:0-56048 GCA_963574885.1 Lepilemur ruficaudatus
AGCGAGACCCCGTCTCTACTAAAAATAGAAAGAAATTAATTGGCTAACTAAAAATATATAGAAAAAATTAGCCGGGCATGGTGGCACATGCCTGTAGTCCCACCCACTTGGGAGGCTGAGGCAGAAGGATTGCTTGAGCCCAGGAGTTTGAGGTTGCTGTGAGCTAGGCTGACGCCACGGCACTCACTCTAGCTGGGCAACAGAGTGAGACTCTGTCTCAAAAAAAAAAAAAAAAAAGTGACTTCTTGAGTTTTCCCTCTTTATTGTGATTTTTAATTCAGTTATAAAAACAATAAACATTTGCTTAAAAAATATTAGTTCAGTGGTATAAAGAATAAAAACTATTAATATGGCAATTCCACTTCTAAATTTGTATGTATTCTGGACCATATATGCTTATATATATTGTTTTTTAAATAAAAATAGGATCATGCTGTCTATATTTTTCTGCAGCTTGCATTTTCATTAAATATTTGAGACCACTCATATAGAGCATTCTCTTTAATAACTGCATAACATTGTGTAGAGTATTGATGACCATAATTTAGTTAATCAGTTTCCCCTTCATGGATATTAATTAATCTCTGGTGGAATATAAGTACCACAAGGATATTGATATATATTGATGATACCCATAATGTTTACTATGTATCAATAATATAACACACACACATACATATGTATAGATGATACCCATGATGTTTACTGCTATTTCCCCAACATCTAATACAATGCCTCACTTACTAAACAATGAATGTGCTTTTTCTGGGCAAAAAGGCTGCTGGGCCAGCTCTTCCCTGGTATTTGTTGGTTACTTACACTATTAATACATCAGTTCATCTCAATGGTGAGAAATAGAATTATGAAAACGAGGACTGGCCTTCGAGTCAGAAGACTTGCCTTGGATATCTGGGTATAGGCAGTGTTGCTTTCTAGGTGGACATGTCATTTCACTTTTTGTATAGTCCCTTATTGGTCAAATTCTAATAGAATACTTACCACACTTGGTTTTAGTGAAGATCAAACAATATAATGCATATAAAAATACTTTGTAAGTATACACCGAATCCAAATGTTAGTACCATTGTTCCCCCATCCCGAACCCTGGTAACCACTGTTTTATTCTCTATCTCTGTGTATTCATCTTTTTTTTTTTAAGATTCCACATATAAGTGAGATCGTGCAGTATTTTTCTTTCTGTGTCTGGCTTATTTCACTTAGCATAATGTCCTCCAGATTCATCCATGTTGTGGCAAATGGCAGGATCTCCTTTTTTAAGGCTGAATAATATTCCTCTGTGTGTGTGTCTATCTCCCACAGTTTCTTAGGTCAAGGACACGAAATGTAGAATGAACTAGTTTAGAGATCTAATATACAGTATGAAGACAACTGTGTGTTCCATACATGAAAGACTGGTACAAATGTTAGTTAAAATTCATGCTTTATGAAAGGAAAATCTCACACTCTTCTCAGTTTGTGTGTAATGCTTTTAGATTTCAAAAAGTTTTTGAATTTATTTTTAATTGTGGTAAAATACACATGACATAAAGTTTACCATTTTGACCATTTTTTTTTTTTTTTTGAGACAGAGTCTCACTCTGCTGCCCGGGCTAGAGTGAGTGCCGTGGCGTCAGCCTAGCTCACGGCAACCTCAAAGTCCTGGGCTCAAGCAATCCTACTGCCTCAGCCTCCCAAGTAGCTGGGACTACAGGCATATGCCATCATGCCCGGCTAATTTTTTCTGTATATTTTTAGTTGACCAATTAATTTCTTTCTATTTATAGTAGAAACGAGGTCTCTCTCTTGCTCAGGCTGGTTTCGAACTCCTGACCTTGAGCGATCCTCCCGCCTCGGCCTCCCAGAGTGCTAGGATTACAGGTGTGAGCCACCGCGCCCGACCATTTTGACCATTTTTAACTGTATAGTTTAGTACTGCTAAGTATATATACATTGTTGTACACTCAGTCTCTAGAACTTTTTCATCTTGCAAAACTAAAACCCTATACTTGTTAAATAATTTCTACCTCCTTACAGCCCCTGGCAAACACCATTTTATTTTCTGTGTGCATGAATTTGACTTTCTAGGTACCTCTAGATAAAATCATACCATAAACTATTTGTCTTTTTGTGACTGGCTTATTTCACTTACGTCTTCAAGTTTCATCAATGAGCCTCTTTCTCTTTATAATGAATCTTCCATATAAGCACTGTGATCATCATTCTGAAATAAACATCTGATTATGGCTCTCTACTTTAAATGTCAGTGGTAATTTAACAATTATTACATGCCTATTTTACAGATAAGGAAATTAACTGTTAGAGAAGAGGTACAACTTATTTAGCATTATACTACTAGAGAGTGGTGGAACCAGAATTTAAACTCAGTGTTTTCTCACTCCCCTATTCCTTTGTTCTTTTGTACTTGACACTTTTGTTCGTGCATATACTTACCCCTGTCCTTGGCCAACGGGAATCCCTTATGCTTCTTCCTTCAAGGTCCAGCTCAAACATCACTTCTTCTGTGAAACTTTCACTGGCTTTCCTTGGCTTCTCTCTCAAATCTGCCTAGTGGTTTTTGCTCTCAACTCTGCTGCCCCATAACAATAGCACTTCTGTTGATAAAAGACCATTCAAAAACAGAAAAGAAGGTGTTATTTAGTAACCAAGATTTATTGAATTGAATTTGTGAAAATTATTCTGTTTACTGGTATTGTTAGAAGCATTAGGAATGGTAAATTACTTATGTACATATTTATGGGGCCCAGTGCAGTGGCTCCTGCCTATAATCCCAGCACTTTGGGAGGCTGAGGCAGGAAGATTGCTTGAGCCCAGGAGTTTGAGGCTGCAGTGAGCTGTAATCATACCACTGCACTCTAACCTGGGCAACACAGCACGACCCTGTCTCTTAAAAAAACAAAAAACAAAAAAAACCCCTGTCTCTTAAAAAAAAAAAAAAAAGAAAAGGAGATGTTAAATTAAAACCTCTGCTCTGTGAAAGATACTTTTCAGATAATGAAAAGACAAGCCACAGACTGGGAGAAAATATTTGCAAAACATGTATCTGATAAAGGATTTGTATGCAAAATATACAAAGAATACTTAAAACTCAACAATAACAAAACAAACAGCCCAGTTAAAAAGTGGGCAAGAGACCCAAAGAAACACCTCAGGAAAGAAGATACATGGGTGACAAAAAAGCAGGAATTGTCAATGAGACCACTAGACACCTATGTGAATGCCTAAAATCTAAAACAATGACAACATCAAATGCTGGCTAGGATATGAGCAACAGGAACTCTTGTTCATTGCTAGTAGGAGTGCAAAACAGTACTGCTACTTTTGAAAGCCAAACAGTCTTAAGCAGTTGTGCTCCTTGATACATATCCAAATGTATTGGAAACTTATGTTCACACAAAAATCTTCAAATGAATGTTTATAGCCGCTTTATTTATAATTGCCAAAACTTAGGAACAACTGAGAATGGATCAGCAAACTGTGGTACATCAGACAATGTTATTCAGTAGTAAAAAGGACTGAGCTAGTAAGTCACTAAAAGACATACAGGAACACAAAATGCATATTGATAAGTAAAGAAGGCAATATAAAAAGGCTGTATATTATATGATTTCAAATATATTCTGAAAAAGGGAAAATTGTATATAGAGATGGTAAAAAGATCATTGGATGCCAGGAGTTTGAGAGAAGAGGAGGTAGAAGGGAGGATAAGTAGGTAGAACACTGAGGAATTTTAGGACAGTGAAACTATTGTTATAATAATGCAGTGGTGTATACATGATGTTCATTTGTCAAAGCCCATAGACCTATACAACACAAAGAGTGAATCCTAATGTAAACTATGGACTTTAGTTAATAATGTTTCAATGTTATTTCATTAGTTGTAGCAAATATATCATTCTAATTCAATTTCTCTGTAAACCTAAAAATACGCTAAAAAGAAAGTCTATTAATTTAAAAATGTGTATGTAATTGTTTACCAAAATGGGTGATGATTTATTTTAGCAGTTATTTCCTGAACAAAGACAGTGAGTTGTGCTAGGTTTTTTATAGCCCTCCTGTGTAAAGAGCTTATAGACAGCCCTTAGCCAAAATGTATAGTGATTTGATACAGTACAGTCATGTGTTGCTTAACAACTGGGATACATTCTGAGAAATGCATCATTAGGTAATTTTGTCATTGTGAGAGTGTCATAGGGTCTACTGACATAAACCTAGATGGTATAGCCTGCTACACTCCTGGGTGTATGGTATATCTATTGCTCTTAGGCTACAAACCTGCACAGCATGTTACTGTACTAAATGCTGTAGGCAGTTGTGACACAGCAGTAGTATTTGTGTATCTAAACATAGAAAAGGTACAGTAAAAATACAATATAAAAGATAAAAAATGGTGTATCTATATAGGACACTTAGCATGAATGGAATTTACAGGAATGGAGGTTGCTTTGAGTGAATCAGTGAGTGGTGAGTGAATGTGAAAGTCTAGGACATTACTGTACATTATTATAGACTTTATAAATACTATATACTTAGGCTATACTAAATTTATTTAAAATTTTCTTTAATAAATAAATCTTAGCTTACTGTAACATTTTTACCTTGTAAACTCTTAATTTTTTGACTTGTAATAACACTTAGCTGAAAACACCAAACATATTGTGCAACTGGACAAAAATATTTTCTTTCTATCCTTATTCTATCAGCTTTTTCTATTTAAAAAATTTTTTAAACATTTTTGTTAAAAACTGAGACACAAATGCACATATTGGTCTAGGCCTACATAGGATCATCAATATCACTGTCTTCCTCTTCCACATCTTGTCCCACTAGAAGGTCTTTGGGGCAGTAACACACATGGAGCTGTCATCTCCTATAATAACAATGCCTTCTTCTGGAATACCTCTTGAAGGTCCTGCCTGAGGCTGTTAACAGTTAACTTTTTTTTTTTTAATAAGTAGAATGTGTATACTATAAAATAATGATACAGAGTATATAGTATAGTAAATACATAAGCTGTTATCATTATCAAGTATTATGTACTGTATAACTATATGTGCTATACTTTTATATGACCAACACCTTTTTATACAACTTTTATATGTGTGGTCCATCATTGACCAAAACATTGTTATGTGGCACAGGACAGTATACCATTATATTTGAATGAATTGAGTAGTCAGAAAGTGTTTTAAACTTTGAAAGAAGACCTGGAATTGAATCCATGCTTAACCAGCTGGGGGATCTTATGCAAATTATTTAACTTTTTAAAACCTTGGTTGCATCTACTGCAGAAGTAGATGTAAGATGATTGTAAAAGTTCATCAACAAATGTGAATTATCTGGTTCAGAGTAAGTACTCAAATATTAGTTCTAATGATTACTTATATATAGTTTCCATCTGAAGGGAAATGGGGTTTAAATGACTCTCCATTGCTTTGAATGCTTCAGTTCAGTCAACAGATTTGGCTGTTCTTCTGGATTTCCCCCCTCTATATCCAGATAACTGCCGTCAAGCACATGAAATTATTATTTGCTTGCTAATTTAATACAGTCCATTTTGTGCTCTAAAAAAAGAACTGCTTTCACAGCTGTCTTTGAGATCAAGTGGGCAGTTCAATCATGCTACTATAACACTTTTTTATTGTTTAAAAACAACACTCACCAGCTTGTTTTCCCCTCAGTGAAAACCTTCATATCAGAGAGGCTTACAAATAGGTACCAATTAATCCTGGCTTTGAAAGAAACAGTCACAAAAGGGTAACCATTTCTTGATTATGCAATTCTACTGAAAAATGGAAAATGAATTAAAAACTATTGAAATCTTAGAACACTAAGTTAGTTTCTTCTAGTGTATAGGGTTTTTTCTTGATTAAAGCGTATGTATAAATTGTTTTGGGAATAAATGGAGCAACTCTACAGGATAAAACAAGACTTTCTGGGGGCAAAAAGAGGGTTGAAGTGATCTTGAAAATAATTAGATAACTGGCATTTAATATTTAACATTGGGTAGATTTGGCCTTATGCCTCCTACAAGGGAAGATACCTTTTATTAAACAAACTTCCAATTTATACACTCATACTGGCAACAGCAGTATATAAACTGGACATCAAATATGTCCTTTGTGTTTAAGTCTAGCAGGATTTATGCATATGCTTTCTTTTATGAAATTGCCATAATAATATGCAGCATTCAATGGAGAACTAAGCATATTTCAGATAGATGACTTCCATGTCTCTTGTGTATTTTAAAGGCAACACCATGAGCATGAGTTTTGTGTAAGCAGAGTAAATTAATTTAAGATGACACATCCTAGTTATTATTAGAACTGTAACTTTCCAAGGAAACACCTTTTAAAATGTGTTTGTGTGATTCTGTTAAGCACTGTGATAGTAATGGTGTTTTTACTCTGAATTGAATGAAAGAAAGACATTGGAGGGACTTTCTTAAAGAAAGAGAATAACTTTATGGAAAAGTAAGAGTAGAGAGCTCCTGGGCACTAAAGAAAGATGCGTTGTATACAAGTGTGAAAGTAAGCTTTTCTGAACAAGTCGAATGCTTACAAGTCAAAATTCACTTCACCAACTCATCTCCCACATTTCCCCTACTATTTTTGATGTCACCATTTTTTTTGTGGGGGCTACCAAATTTCTTTATTTGAAGGAATGGTACAAACCGAAGAACTTAAGGGGATGTTTTGGTACAACTTATAGAAAAGGTAAAGGAAACCCCCAACATGCATGTACTGCCTGGGTGACCATGGAAGTCACCCCGTAGCTATGGGGAAGTTAGCCTAAGGCTTAGCTCTTATCACTGTCTCCCAGGGTGTGCTTGTCAAAGAGATACTCCGCCATGCCAGATTCGGGGGCTCCCATGTTGCGCAGGTTGGTTACGTGGTCACCCAATTCTTTGATGGATTTCACCTGCTTATTCAGGTAATGCGTCTCAATGAAATCACACAAGTCGGGGGTCATTTTTGTCAGTGGCCAGTTTGTGCAGTTCCAGCAGTGACTGATTCACACTTTTTTCCAAGTGTAATGCACACTCCATAGCATATAGCCCGCTCTCCCAATCATCGTGGTCTGGTTTCTGGATGTCCTGACGGAAGATTCGGCCACCTTGTTGGTTCTGTAGCTTCATCAGTTTCTCAGCATGTTCCCTCTCCTCATAAGATTGGTGAAGAAAGTATTTGGCAAAATTCTTCAAAGCCACATCATCGCGGTCAAAGTAATAAGACATGGACAGATAGACGTAGGACGCGTAGAGCTCCACGTTGATCTGGCGGTGGATGGCGGCCTCCGAGTCCTGGTGGTGGTTCTGGCTGCACCTGCGAGGAGGACGCGGTCGTCATGGCTGCGGCTGAGGAGAGGCGGTGGCAGGGGCCTTGGGGCGGTCGGAAGGCGCGGTGAGGAGGTGGCGGAGGGCTGGCTCTGAGCGGCCGGCCGGGGTGAGGGTCGAGCTCCCGGTTCCTTCCAAGCACTGTTGAAGCAGGAAACCACGGCGACTCTCAGCGAAGAACGTCTCTTCAACATTTTTTCTTTTAATTTAAATTATGCCAAGCCCTGGAATGCCTTTTTTCCCTTTCTCAGTTGGTCAAATTCCTATTTACACTTTCAGACACAGTTCCAGTGTACCTAATTCTATGTAAGTTTTCCTGATATATCTCACTTTAGGAGAGATAGTGACTTCCCTTTTCTTGTACTTCTGCCACCCCTAGTATTGTCAGGGTTAATCCAGCAACCCTTTCTTTAATTAAACAGCCTACTAGTTTATTCATCCCTGGGGATGATACCATCATCCAACCAATGGTATAAAGGCTAAACCCCATGGGTCATCATTGCTGTCTCTCCTTTCTTCTTATCTTTTCCATAGCTAGACCCTTACCAGTTATGTAAGTTTTCCTTGCTAAATATCTTTGTGATCAGATTAGTTCTATTTCCAGTGCCTCCACCACAGTTCAAACTATCATAATCTCTGCTGAATACTGCAGTAGTCTTCTTTGGATCTTAAAGTGTAGACAGCATATAGTTGGATCATTTTTAAAAAATTCTTTCTGTAAATTTCTATCTTTTGATTGGAGAGTTTTGATTCATTTACATTTAAAGTAGTACATATGTGATCATTGGCTGGGCTTGGTGGTTTATACTTGTAATCCTAGCACTTAGGGAGGCTGAGGCCTCTCTTGAGGCCAGGAGTTTGAGACCACCTTGGGCAGCATAGTGAGACTCTGTCTCCACAAAAAAAATAAAACATTTAGCCAGACATGGTGGTGCACACCTGAGGCAGGAGGATTGCTTGAACCAGGAGTTTGAGTTCATAGTGAGCTATGATTGTGCCAATGCACTTTAGTCAGGGTGACAGAGCAAGACTCTGTCTCAAAAAAAAAAAAAAAAAAAATGCAGTTACTGATAAGGAGGGACTTATATCATTTTGCTGTTTGTTTTCTATATGCATTATAGCTTTTGTGTTATTCATTTTATGCATTACTATCTTTTTTATGTTTGCTTAATTTTTTTATAGCAAATGTTTTTATTCCTTTCTCATTTCCTTTTGTGGTTTCTTTGTTATTACCATGAGGGTTACCTTTAACATCTTAAAGTTATAACACTCTAATTTGAATTTGTACCAGCTTAACTTCAACAACATAAACTCTGTTCATTTACAGTTTCTTCCAACCCGTCTCATTTATTAATGTCAAAAATTACGTCTTTAAACATTGTGTGTCTTTTAAAAAACTAATAATTTTTAGTGCACTAGTCTCTTAAATCATTTACAAAACAAAATGTGGAGTTACAAACCATTATTATAATAATAATTTTTACAATTTCCCCCGTATTGACGTTTATTGAGATCCTTATTTCTTCTTATAGCTTCAAGTTACTGTCTAGTATCTTGTCACTTCACCCTGTAGGAGTGCTGTGAGCATGTCTTGCAGGGCAGGTGTAGTGGTAATGACCTCCATCAGCTTTCGTTTATCTGAGGATGTCTTAATTTCTCCTTCACTTTTCAAGGAAAGTTTTGCTGGATATAGGATTCTTGTTAAATGGGTTTTTTTTAGTTTTTTTTTTTTCAAGACTTGGAATATATTAGCCCACTGTCTCCTGGCCTCCAAAGTTACTGATGTGAAGTCTGCTGATAATCTTATTGAGGATTCCTTGTATATGGAGTTGATTCTCTTTTGCTGCTTTCAGAATTGTATGTTATTGGCTTATAGAAGTTTGATTATAGTGTTTCTCAGCATGGATCTGTCTCTTTGAGCTGATCTTACTTGGAATTTGTGGGGCTTTTTGAATGTTTATATTTGTGTCCTTCAGTAGATTTGGAAAGTTTGGGGTCCTTATTTCTTTAAATAATGTCTGTGCTGCTTTGTCTTGTCTCCTTCTGGACTACCACAATGTATATGTTAGTCCACTTGATGGTATCCCACAGGTTCCTTAGGTTCTGTTCATTTTTCTTCCTGTTTCTCAGATTCAGTAATTTCATTTGTCCTGTTTTCAAGTTCTCTGATTCTTTCTTCTGCCTGCTCAAATCAGCTTTTGAATCCCTCTAGTGAATTTTTACTTTCAGTTGTACTTTTAAGCTCCAAAATTTCTTTCTGGCTTCATTTTAGGTTTTCTGTATTTTCTTGTTATTTCCATTTTGTTTGTACATCATTTTCTTGACTTTTTCCATGTCTTCCTTTAGTTCTTTAAGCATCTTTAAGACAATTGCTTTAAAGTATTTGTCTGGTAGATCTGCCATCAGGTCTTTCTCAGACACTGGTCTTTCTCAACAAAACCACAGTTTCTGTTGGTTTATTTTTTCCATTGAATGGGCCATACTTAACTATTTTTTGGTCTGTTTTGTGATTTCTGTTGTTGTTGTGGATAACTGGACAGTCAAATCTAATAATGTGGTGACTCTGGATGTGAGGTTCTCCTCCTCCCCCAGGTTTTTCTTTTTTTTTTTTTTTTTGTTTTCTTTCTTTTGTTTTTGATTGTCATAGCTGTCTCTGTGTTGAGGATCAGCCTAAGGTATAAACCTAAGGTCTTCTCATGACTTTTCTGAGCATCTATCTTTCTCTGTGTATTGCAGAGGACTTATTAATTTCCCCCAAATATGCAGTTGCTTTTGAATGTCCTAATCTTTAGTATATGGCTGCTGAAAAGGGAAGAAAGAGAAAATAAAGAGGAGAAAAGCACCACTGGCCCTTTAAGTTTCCTGGAAGTCACTTCAGCTTGAGGAGGAGGGGTTTGCAGATAATAGGGAAAGGGATACTACAATGGCTGCCCACCTTTGTGCCTGCGCTTCCATGTTCATAAGTCTCAATCAGTGAACAAAGAGCCCAGAATATGGTCCTATTTGTCTATGCTTGCTCCCACAAGCAGCACCTGGGAGCTGTTCCAGGAACTCATACGTGGCTGCCAACCACTGGGCTAAGGATGGGAGATGGATAGTCAATACTGAGCTAAGAGCTAAAATTGGATAAAATTAACCTCAGTTTACTGTTCAAGTCTTCCTCTGGAAGTTACAAGCCTTTAGTAGACTCCAGAGTTTCTAAATATTAATAAATGCATCTGCCAGTAAAATTATTGTTTAGGTTGGGGGACAAGATAACCTGGTCCGTTTTACTCTGCCTTCTTCCCAGAATTCTCTCCTGCAGTAGTCTTCTAAGTTAATTAAAATCCATTACCTCACATAGTTATCCATTTCCTGTCACCCCCCTTGGCAAGAGCAACTGTTAATATAATCTGTTCATTTAGCAAAATCCTGAATTTATATACTATTATTAACTATAGTCCTCATGTGGAATATTTCGTTTATCTGTATAGTTTTTTGGTCAAAATATAGAGCATATCTATGTGCCTAGTGGTATATTGTGGAATGGTTATGAGAGAACAGAAGAATGTTGCTTATGTGGTATATGAAAGAACACATTTAGATGTGGTTTCTGGTTGTTATACTATATAGCTTTTTTAAAAAAATTCTTAATCATAAGGATATACTGATATAGAGATATAATTTAGTTACAAACATACAAATTATAATTCTGCAGACTATTTCAAGAAGATCTTTATCTGATTTTTAAATATCACTCATCCATTCAAATTCTTATCTAAACATGTCACCTTGTTAACAATTGTGTGTGGGTACATAGATGTTTGCTTTTCTGTCCTTCAATTTTTATACATGTTTAAAATTTTTTTTTTAAGGAAAGAGTGTGGCAAAAATCCTATCTAGCCTATCAAAGTGTCTCTAAGCACTTCAAAACATTTTTAAAATATGATAGCTATTAAATCCAGTTTGTTTTTTTATTTCATAGCGTTAAGTCTGTACATACCCATATATATTAATTGCAGATTAGTACATTCCAATAGGATTCTGAAATCTCCTCTCTCATTGTTTAAAATCAAAACACAAAAAAATTATCAAAATGATGTAACTTTTCAAGTGTAAAATTCAAGAATTCTAAAATTAGGTCTAAAAAGTTGTTTTGTTTCCTTTTTTTTCCCCTTCTTTAAGGAAGTAGCTAAATTTCATGAACTTTCAAAAGTATAAATAAACTTTTTTAAAGAGTAGTTTTGAATCTACCGAAAAATTGCAAAGATAGTACAGCGTTCTCTAGTTTTCCCTGTTATTAACATCTCACTTCATTATGGTACGTTTGTCACTACTAAAGAATCAACAGTGGCACATTACTGTTAACTAGCATTCACACTTCACCTACTTAGATTTCACTAGTTTTTCCCTATCCCCTTATCTTTCTTTTATTCTTTATTCCAGATTCCTGTGCAGTATAACACGTTACATTTATTCCTTAGTCTCCTCTGGTCTGTGACAATATCTCAAGCTTTCCTTGTTTTTGATGATCTTGGTAGTTTTGAGAAATACTGGTCAGGCATTTTGTACAATGTCCCTCAATTTGCATTTGCTGGTGATTTTCTTGTGATTGGACTGAGAGGAAGGAAGACTCCAGGGTGAAGTACCATTCTCAATACATCATATCAAGGGTACGTGCTGTCAACATGACTTATTACTGATGATGTTAACCTCGATCATCTAGCAAGGTAGTATTTATTTGCCAGATTTCTCTACCTTTAAGTTACTTTCTTTCCCTCTTTGTATATTCTGCTTTCTGAAAACAAGTCACTCAGTGCAGCCCACCTTCAAGGCCTAAGGATTTAAGGTCCACTTTTTTGAGCTATACAAGTTATTTGGAATTCTATATGGGAGATTTATCTCTTCTCCATTTACTTATTTACTTATTTATTTATATCATAATGGATTCATGGATATTTACTTTATACTTTGGAATTTTTATAGTTTAAATTGTTCTGTTCGTGTCCATTGGGAGGTCTTTCAGGTTGGCTCCAGGATCTGTTTGACATGCTCGCATCCTTTTGTTTTTTGTGTACTTTCTTACCTTCTGGCACTACAAGATGCTACAGGTGCATCTAGTATATTTCCTACCCTAGTCCTAGAATCAGCTTTTTTTTTTTTTTTTTTTTTTTTTTTTTAAGGAGATCTGATTCCTTTTATTGGAGAATGGTGTTAGAATCCAAGATATGGGCACTGAATGTGCTAGCTGCTACTGGGATGTCATTGCTTCTAGGCCTTTTCAGTGGACAGAGCTAGGAGATATATGTGTTTATACTAAGCCACATATACACACCTACTTATAATTATTTTTGTGTATATATTGAATTAGATGTCTCTGACTTTAATTCACCCCAAAATGGTTCATTCTTATTTGTCCCTCTTGCTTATCTGTAACTCCCACTCTCCAATGTTGAGCAACCTGGCTCCCACTGTCTGTCATCTATTTACTTACTTGTTTAGTCATAGTATATAATACATAAACACATACACCCCCCCACCATGTTTCAAAATTACTGACTTGTACCCAGTGAGAAACAACTTTATCAACTAGTGTATAGTGTTTATATTTATATATAGTTCTTTTTGTCTTTGTCTTACAGTTTCTAGCCAAAATACTGTTTTTCAAAGTTACTTGGGTCAGTTTGTAAAAATATTGTTTTACAGAGTTGTAGAATTTTCCCCTTCCCCCTCCATACCCATCTGTGTGATCATATCATACGTTTATGATACTGTTAGATTCCTGCAGCTTTATAGTATGCCTTGAAATCAGGTAATGAGAGTCCTGATTTTGTTCTTATTTTTCATAATTTTTTTTGCTGTTCTGCTACCTTTATCTTTCCTTTTGCATTTTGAAGTCAGTTTGTTGATATCTATAAAAAAAGTTTCTTGGAATTTTGACTGGGATAGAATTGAATGTACAGATCAAATTTGGAACAATTGACATCTTAACAATGTGAAGTCTTCTATCCCTGCTCCCTGCTACCCTTCTCAGCTGCTGGTAACCATCATTCTAATCTCCGTTTTCACAGGAACAAGTGTTTTAATATTGAGCTCCCGCACATGAGTGAGAACATGCAAGATTTGTCTTTCTGTGCTTGGCTTATTTCATTTAACTTAATGTTCTCCGGTTCCATCCACATTGTTGCAAATAACAGGACTGCATTCCTTTTTATGACTGAATAATATTCCAATCCATTTGCATGGAATATCTCTCCATTCATTTGATATTCTTTGATTTCTTTCGTCAGTATTTTAGCATTTTTCACATACAGATCCTGCACATATTTTATTAGATTTATACCCAAGTACTTCATTTTTTAAAAAAGTATCAAATTTTAATTATTCATTATAGGTATACAGAAGAGCAGTTGACTTTGATGTGTTGACCTTGTATCATGCAACCTTGCTCAGTTATTATTAAACTCAGTTATATTATTATAAACTCATTATTATTAGTAGTTCCAGGAGTTTTTTTTGTAGATTTGTCGGGGTTTTTTGCATAGACAGTCATGGCGTCTGTGAATAAAGATAACTTTGTTTCTTTCTTTCTAATCTGTATGCCTTTTATTTCTTTTTCTTGCCTTATTGTACTAGGTAGGTCTTGCAGTGAAATGTTGAAAAGAAGTGGTAATAGAAGACATCCTTGCCTTATTCCAATCTTAGGGGGAAAACATTCATTCTCTATTAAAAGTATGATGTTAGCTGTAAGGTCTTTATATATATCCTTTATTAGGTTAAGGAAGTTTGAGAGTTTTGTCGTGAATGAGTGTTACATTTTATCTATTTTTTATTCTATGTTTGATCTTGAAATCAAATAGGATAGGTCATTTAAAATGTCAGTAGATCTTATTTTTTCTTATATAATGAATTTAAACAAAATTTATTTTTATGAAAGGGAAAAGGCTAAAATATATCTTTAATATTTGATACATATATATAATGAGATTAATATTTCATTTCATCATGAAATTAATGGAGAAGTCAGTAAAGGTAATTTATTGTGTAATTTAGATAATATATTAATATTTTTACCTTATACAATGATATACCACACAACAATTTCAAAACTTTCCTTTTGGGTGGGAGCAATCTAAGAATACAGTAAAGACAATCATTGCATGATTTATATCAGTCTGATCAGTATCCAATTTACATAGTGAACTTGTTAATTTTATAAAAGATCATTTGCATAATGTTGGGAATTTCATGACAAGAAGATATAGTATATAAATAATATGGTTTCCTAAAATTTAAAAGAGCCATCTGATATCAAACTGTTAGTATAATTTAAATACTAGTTTCTCTGTATGCTGGGGGAGAAATGGATACAGAATAACCTGTGCCAGAGCCTTGGAGCACACTCCTGCTCAGCTTGCTGTGGAAAATGGGCCAGAGGTTAAGTCATCAGTCTATTTCCCAGTGTTACTCAACAGTGGCTTTCTTTGTGTTTCTTCACTTGTTAAAGCAATACAGCAAGTGTTATTGAGAGGTAAAACAAAGCAAGTCTAGCATCAGACACTAATGGCTTTTTTAAAAGTTGGAATGAGATGTTATTACATGTTTCAAAGAGTATGTTGATAGTATATCTTTATGGAAACCACTGTTGTGGAGTGAACTGTACTGAAATCAAATCAACATTATGCATCAGTGATGCTCAGGTAAATATAAATAAATATTAAATGTGTTGTGGACCAGTTGTGGAGAGTAATACTGCGGGCATAATTTAATAAAAACACTTTTTACAGTGGACTAGGGGAGTGAATTATTGAAAAGCACTTTTTAAAAAATTGCAAGCCATAGGTTTACTTTCCTTAGCAAATTAATGAGGGTGAATTTTATTTTTATGTAAGTAAACCTTTTATTCATGAGATGTAGCTTTAAGTATAACTTAAAAGGGAAACCAGTTAATTTAAATATAGAATGCTTTCAGAGACATGAAATATTATTTAGGACCTTCCCTGTAATGGCCACAGAGTATTTCCGAGCATCCATGCAGATTAGATCCTGAACAGCTGCATGGAACACACAGAAATCATGATTCCTGCCTCTGTGAACTAACTTGAATAAAGTCTTTCATCTAAAGATCTCATTGTTTGTCTATTTCATGAATCCCTCATCTCATCTCTGAAGGGCTCATTCAGTTTAATACAGTTCAGCTTTGTGGTTTAGAGCTGTGGAAATTGCTATTACAATTTATAATGCACAAAAAGTTAATAAGTTAAAGTAATTTCACAGTTTCTTTAAAGAATTAGATAAATTCCACTCTAAAATGATATCTTTTGCAAAGACTTCTGATAACTTGGGATTCTAGCTCAAACTTAACTAGATATGAACTATATGATCTTAAGTAAATTATGTATTCTCTTAATGTCCAGTGTCTTTGTGGTTATAACAAGGCCTAACATAGAGTTAAGAGAAATAAATGTGTGAAAGTACTTGTTTAATTCATTTATTCTATACAGAGTACTGTCATTCTGCCTTCTGTCTTAGTCCTACTCATGTTCTGTAAACATTTTAGCAGTGATTAAACTGAAAAAGTCACTATCATTATTTAAATGTGATTTGTTACGAAAATGTCAGATGATCTTTTCCTTACTTGGGTACTTATGTCACATTTTACCACTTACTTGTCAGTAACCCATGTGTTGCCTAACATTTTATGTTGAGTACTTCTTACACATCTCGATAGGTAATGCATTCTTTGAATTCAGGGACCTTGACTTATTTGAACCTTCACAAAAATTAATGTGTAGTGCCTTCTAGGTAGGGAATAAACTTCAGTGGTTTTTTTTTTTTTTTTTGGTATTGCTTTGGAATATCTACACACATATTCTTTTCCAATAGTGAGGATGATAAAAAAATTTTTTTTTAAGAGAGAGGGTCTCGCTCACTCTGTTGCCCAGGCTGGAGCGCAATGGTGTGATCATAACTCACTATAACTTTGAATTCCTGGGTTCAAGTGATCCTCCCACCTCAGCCTCCCAAGTAGCTAGGACTACAGGCACATGCTACCACACCTGGCTAAATTTTTTATTTTTTGTAGAGATGGGGTCTTGGCTATGTTGCCTAGGCTGGTCTCTAACTCTTGGCTTCAAGCTGTCTTCCCACCTCAGCCTCCCAAAGTGCTAGGATTATAGGTGTGAAGCCTTCACTGTAGTTTTACTAAGGAACTTATTTATTATGTTAAAGCCACCTAATCATAAATCCCAGAAATCTGGTATAGTTTTTTTTGTTTGAGTATATGAAAATTAGGAACCAGAGAAGGTTTGATTCAAACATTTCTAACTCAGGATGGCAAAAACACAAAAAGAGATGGGTATTATACGTTAGAAACAGAATAATGTAGGTGGCATTTATTCATGCAATCGGTGGATATTACTGGCATCAACTAAATTCTAGGCTCTCTTCTATAGCCTGGGAATATAGTGATTTTTAAAAAAAGACAAGATCCCTACCTGATGGAGCTTTTTAGTGAGTAAACAGACAAGAAAATTTAAACCATAAAGTAACGGTGTATAAGGAATATAAATAAATAGGTTTGTGTGAGAGAGAGTAACTGAGTAGAGGATGAGCTACTTTTTATATATACAGTGATTAGAAAAGGGCTTTTAGAGAAAGACACAAAAGCCTGAAGGATAAGGACTTGCCTAGATTGTGGTCTCTGGTTTCTCTCTGAAAGGAATCAGGATTCCTTGGAGAACTGGCATATTAGAAGTCTAGCACAAGAACTGCAGTAGAAAACAAAGAAGCGATCACAGTCTATTGGGGTAATGATATGGGAGCCAACTTGGAGGGGCTCCTTAAGGCCACAAATGTGACAGTTCCAGCATCAGAAGAATAGTGAGTGCAATTAATTGAAATGCATCTATTATTTAAAATACATGAGTTCATAATGTTACTTTAAAAATGCATTGTTTATCTTCCGACCAAAACTGGACAATCAGGTATTTATCCTGTCTTTCCTCTAAGAACTATACCTCAGTATAACCAAATAGTTCAGGAGGCATAGTTCTTAAAAGAATATAGCTAATAAATGCAGAAAGAATGATAAAACTATTATACTTTAGTGAAATGAAATTAATGAAATGAAATACCTAGGCAATGAAACTTTTGACGTTCGCCCATATATACTTCTGAATGTTTTATGTTAGGAAATTTAAAATCAGTTTCAGAGTAAGAATTCAGCATGTAGGAATGGGAGTGGTTTAAAGATATTTCATGCAATGGGAACAGTATGAACAAGGTAGAGAAGTGAAAAAATACATATTCAGAGAAGACTTAACAATTGGATTCCTCAAAGTACAAGATATGTTAAGTGGAAATATTGTAGATGTGAGTTCTCAGAATACACAATACCTGGACATAGTGAAACCAAACTATTGCTAAGTTCAGGAGGAACTTGAGAGTCAAAGAAGCTTGTCTGTAGTTCCTGCTACCCTTTGGATTCATTGAACTAATGGTAAACAGGCATTAAACAATGAATTTAATTGAGTCAAATTGATTTGGTAGCAGACCTTAATAGAAAGGTACCATGCCATGTACATACATGTATATAGAGCGTGGCATTGATTTTACTTGAACAACCCTTGCTTAAAGCAGGCAATCTATTAACTGATATTGTTGTTCTTCACTTTATCATTGTATTCTTGTTAGAGTTGCATTTATATAAATGAGTATCCCAATATTAATGATTTCTACATCCACATTAGGCCCTTTTATACTGTTAGTGTACCACATGTGTTCCTATCTAAAAGTAATACATTTAGTGAACTCATTTTCAACAAAAGTGCCAAGAGCATACATTGGGTAAAGGACAGTCTCTTCAATAAATGGTGCTGGGAAAACTGGACGTCCATATACAGAAGAGTGAAAACTAGACCCCTATCTCTCACTATATACCACAATCAAATCAAAATAGTTTAAAGACTTAAATATAAGACCTGAAACTATGAAACTACTAAAAGAAAACATTGGAGAAACACTCCAGGACATTGGTATGGGTAATGATTTCTCAAGTAATGCCTCAAAAGCACAGGAACCAAAGCAAAATTGGACATAATGGGATCCCATCAAGCTAGAAAGCTTCTGAACAGCAAAGAAAGTATCAACAAAATGAAAAGACAACCCACAGAATGGGAGAAAATATTTACAAACTGCTCATCTGACAAGGGATTAATAACTGGGATATATGAAGAGCTCTACAACTCAATAGGAAAACATCAAGTAATCCAATTTAAAAATGGACAAAAGATCTGAATAGACATTTCTTAAAAGAAGACATACAAATGGCCAATAGGTATATGGAAAAATGCTCAACATCATTATTCATCAGAGAAATGCAAATCAAAACTACAATGAGATACTATCTCACTCCAGTTAAAATGGCTTTTATCCAAAAGACAAGCAATAATGAATGCTGGCAGGGATGTAGAGAAAGGGGAACCCTCGTGTACTGTTGGTGGGAATGTAAATTAGTGTAAGCACTATGGAGGAACAGTATGGAGGTTCCTCAAGAAACTGAAAATAGAACTACCATATGACCCAGCAATCCCACTGTTAGGTATATATCCCAAAGAAAGGAAGTCAGTATATCAAAAAGATATGTGCACTCCCATGTTTATCGCAGCACTATTCACAATAGCCAAGATTTGGAATCAGCAGATGAATGAATAAAGAAAATGTGGTTCATATATACAATGGAATAGCATTCAGTCATAAAAAAGAATGAAATCCTGTTATTTGCAACAATGTGGATGGAACTGGAGAACATTAAGTTATATGAAATAAGCCAAGCACAGAAAGACACATCTTTCATGTTCTCACTCATGTGTGGGAGCTCAATATTAATACACCTGATCTTGTGAAGACAGAGACTAGAATGATGGTTACCAGTAGCTGAGAAGGGTAGCAGGGAGCAGAGATGAAGTGGGGGTGGTTAATGGGTGTAAAAATATAGTTAGATAGTTAGAATGAACAATATTTGATAGCACAACAAAGTGATTATAGTCAACAATAAGTTTTATGGTGTACTTAAAAGACTGGAACTGGAATGTTCCTAACATAAAGAAATGATAAATGCTTGAGGTGAATGTATACCCTGATTACACTGATTTGATTATTACACATTGTATGCCTGTATCAAAGCATCACATGTATCCTATAAATATATACAACTATTATGTACCCATAATTTAAAAAAATCAATGAAAAAAACAAAAGTAATACATTTTGTAATTGGAATGCATAGTTTAACCTCACTTCTTAACAAAATTATCTTCTCTGTTCCAATTCCTATACCTTCCTCCCCCACCTATTATAGTTAAATATTCTGATTTATCTAGATTCATGTTGTATAGATAATAGTAAGTGTATATACTTCTTTTTAAAACTATTTTTTTTTCATTTGAAGTGACTTGTGCTGCGGTATTTTTTTTTTTTTAACAAAGATCCTTAAAAATCTATCTTTGGAATTTCTAATAAATAGCACCAAGCTTTGTTTATTAATTTTACAAGCCAATGTATATTTGTCTGCTCCAAATTGAATATGTTTTTTAACTCTCCTGGTATAAGAGTTTGGCAGCTGGGATTTATAAATGCAGTATGTGCCTCAGCTGAGAAATGGTGGAAAACAGAGATTTCAAGCTGTGTAAGCAGAGCTCTGTGGAGATGGACAGCTGTGTTCCCTGTGACATGTCAGAGGTAGTTTGTTTTTATGGCTAGTCAAATAGTTTGGTGAAGTGAAAGACATACCAATTGAGTTTCAATTTTCTCATGCTTATACTTACTCTTTTCCTAAAAATGGAAACGGGACAATAATGAAAGAAAGTTGTAGTATTCTAGTTATCATTGGTTCTTTACATCAGAATTAAATTTAGAAAAATGGGATTATCTTAGTAATACATTTTAAGGAAAAGAAATTTCTTTATAGCATGATACTTATTTTAGAAAAAAATATGTATTTTTTAACAGGGTATCCAGAAGTTGGCTAGTCAATACCTGAAGAAAGATTGGCCTGGAATAAAAGCTGATGATCGGAATGATTACAGGTAACTTACTAAGTAGTTTTTGACTGTTTTCTTTAAAAATGGTTTCATTCAGAGCCATGTCACATAATGTCATACTCTCGTTTTTTAAAAAATTACCTCTTTCCTCTGCTATGTAATAGTATCAAAGTTATCAAAATTTTTAATGTTTCATAACATGTAGATAACCTATATAAAATAGATCATTTTCATGTGTTTAAGCCAAGATTATGATTTATCTAATTAATACCTACATATGGATTTCAAAGAAGATAGATGACAATGGAAACTGTTTTCTGAGTGACCTACAGTGAAACACATTATTACAACAAGTTTCTAAGTAAAATATTTTAAGGAAAAGAGCATCCCTTTAGCACAATACTTATTTTAGAAATGTGTTTATGTGTTTGTATAAACAAGGTATCCAGAAGTTGGCTAGTTAATATCCCACTTAGGAATTTAAGGAAGGTAGATGACAACATAATACAACTTGTATCCTCAGTGACCTACTGATATCTTAAAAGTGTAATTTTGTTTAGAATGTGGTGTCTTTTTTGAGGTTAATTTGAAAGTGTTTATTGTCTTTTGTATTTAGGGTTGTCCTTAGAGTTGGGGACCCAGAAGAGAGAGACCTCAGAGCTTACAGTATAGTTGAAATTAAGACTAATACCCATGAAACAATAGCAGAGAATCCAGGGTAATTAAGAGCTCAGTATTGAAGTATATGGTTTGAAGTCTGAGTTGAAATCAAGCCACTGAATTGTCAGTGAAGACTAACATCATTAGAGAATTTCTTAAGAATGTGGCAATGGGGGTAGAAAACTGAAGGATATGTAAGAAAACCTAATAGTTCTTCACAGTGGCGGACTGATAACTTAGAGGGGGCACGATAGCTATAAATAATAAAACAGTGTAATTACAATAGAGAATATTAAAGCAAAACACAAAATAAAAATAAGATTTCCTTGTGGTCTTTCCTGTATCTACAAAGTTCAGCTAAGGGGGAAGAGAGAAGAGATGAAATTCTAGGGAAAAAAGACATAGAACAAAACTTTTTTTTTTTTTTTTTTTGAGACAGAGTCTTACTCTACTGCCTGGGCTAGAGTGCCGTGGCATCAACCTAGCTCACAGCAACCTCAAACTCCTGGGCTCAAGCGATCCTACTGCCTCAGCCTCCCAAGTAGCTGGGACTACAGGCATGCACCACCATGCCCGGCTAATTTTTTTCCTATATCTTTTTAGTTGGCCAATTAATTTCTTTCTATTTTTAGTAAAGACGGGGTCTCACTCTGTTGCCCGGCTAGAGTGCCGTGGCGTCAGCCTAGCTCACAGCAACCTCAAACTCCTGGGCTCAAGCAATCCTTCTGCCTCAGCCTCCCGAGTAGCTGGGACTACAGGCATGCGTCACCATGCCCAGCTAATTTTATATATATATATATAGGTTTTAGTTGGCCAATTTCTATTTTTAGAAACTGGTCCCTGGTGCCAAAAAGGTTGGGGACTGCTGGATTAGGGACTTAAATATGATTACTGGGTAGCACCAAGTGATTACTAGAATTTATTTGGCATCAATTTAAAGTGAGACCAGGCAAAATGATTATCTTTTTCTCGAGCTACATTGTCACACAGACTTTGGTATGATGTAAACAGAGTTTTGGATTTAACCAAGGTAGGAGCTTGTAGGTTATAAAGATGGAAAGAGAGAGACAAGGGTAATAAGGGTATACATAAAGGAGTGATTATGATAGACCATGAATCCTAGGCTGAGTAAGGAGCTGAGAAGGGAGATGATAAGAGTGGGGAGAGACAGTAGAAAGTGGGTAGGATTGGGCTGGGTGCGGTGGCTCACTCCTGTAATCCTAGCACTCTGGGAGGCCAAGGCGGGCGGATCGCTCAAGGTCAGGAGCCTGAAACCAGCCTGAGCAAGAGCAAGACCCCGTCTCTACTAAAAATAGAAAGAAATCAGCCGGCCAACTAAAACTATGTAGGAAAATGGTGCCCCACTATGGTGGGGCATGCCTGTAGTCCCAGCTACTCGCGAGGCTAAGGCAGTAAGATCGCTTGAGCCTAGGAGTTGGAGGTTGCTGTGAGCTAGGCTGACTCCACGGCACTCACTCTAACCCGGGCAGCAGAGTGACACTGTCTCAAAAGAAAGAAAGTGGGTAGGATCAGATGAATTTTGGGTTCTTATAGTGTTGAGTAATTGTTAGAGTCACATTCCTAAAGGGCATGAGAGGAATCAGGAGGTGCTGGTCAGAGATGATTGAAGTTGGAATAAGAGCAGAGCAGTAGTTATTAGTAATGACAAAGTCTAGGTTATGACCATGGAGGTGCTATTTCCTAGTGAATAGCCTTAGGAAAATTTCACAACCTCTCTGAGCATCACTTTTCTCCTTTGTAAAATGGGGATAATATCTATCTTACAAAGTTGTGATGAGGATTGAATGATAGGATAAATGTAAAATACATAACATAGTGCCTACCATGTGATAGGTTCTCAAAAGAATCTCTTTCTTTCTTTTATAATTTTTAGCCTCATTTCCTAAACTGAGCAGAATAGCAAAATATGTCATACATGCGTGATACCTTTCCTTATTCTTCAGAATTGCTTCATGTGAAAAATAGAATTCTTTTAAAAATCACTCTATGACCCATGACTATTTTTTCTTTTTCTTTCTTTCTTTGTTCTTTAATTCTCATGAAGTAGAACAGCAATATTTTTTCTTAATCAAAATGGAAGCATCACTACTATTGGAACTACCGCTATTATGCTAACAAGCAGTATTTCTATTTCTGTCACAATTCTGCTACTGTTACCATTTTTTCATTTAAAAGAATCTGTGTACTAAGAGTTTTCACATCTTTTGCATTTAATTGTTAAAATAGCCCTGTGAGTTACATGGTGCATGTATTTTTGTTATTTCCCCATTTGCCAGTTGAGGAAATGAAAGTATAGTGAGCTGTGCTGCATATGATTATATTGGTTAAACAAGAACTTGAACGTCGGTCTTCTGACTGGTAACTGAATTCTGTGCTTTTCATGGTACCTCACTGTTCAGGATATTTTTACCTGCTGTATAAACCAGCTAATCTCTAACGGTCTCTTTTTAAACTCTCTTTTTATTAAAGGGATTTATCTTTTTATTGTACAGTCTTCATAATTTGTACATTCATCCATTCGTTTATTCAACACGTATTATTGTAACCATTCTATATTTACTGGGCCCTAGGAATATAATAGCAAGGCATACATCCCTGCCTTCGTGGAGTTTTCACTATAGTGAGAGGGACAGACATTAAGTAAATCACATAAGGATATTTATCATTTGGCCAGGTGCAATGGCTCACACCTATAATCCTACTCTGGGAGGCTGAAGTGGGAGGATCGCTTGAGCTCAGGAGTTCAAGACCAGCTTGGGCAAAAGCAAGACCCCGTCTCTACTAAAAATAGAAAAATTAGTCTGGTGTGGTAGCACGTGCCTCTGTAGTCCCACATACTCAGGAGCCTGAGGCAGGAGGATTGCTTGAGCCCATGAGTTTGAGGTTGCTGTGAGCTATGATGACACCACTGCACTCTACCCAGGGCAACAGAGCGAGACTCTGTCTCAAAAAAAAAAATTTTTTTTTTTTTACAATTGAAGGAAAAGTGCTGGAGCCATGAAGAAATAACAAAGAGCAACTTTATTGAGTCTGGGGGTTGGCTTGGTGTTGATCATGAAAGACTTCCCAAAGGAGATTACATTTAAGCTGAGATTTGAAGGATAAGCAGCAGTTAAAGGGGTAAAGGGAAGAATGAGAGTGGAGGGTTCCTCCCTCCATCATAATTCATAATGGTTCTTTTTCATTTTCATTATGATTTCATTAAGTATAAATTAATAGTTACCAAGCATAGTACTGAATTTTTATCTCAGTGTATTTTCTGAGAAAATTTATTTGGACTGCTTAGGAGGGCCTATGGTGAGTTGATGCTGTAAGTTCCATTGGTTGTCGTGCTGTAAGGCCATGGAGGGCATTAGTTTTGCTGTTCTTAATTCTAAGTCTTAAGTCTGGTACTTTTATGCTGATAGTTTATGCTGAATCTTTCCAAAGGGATGGTAATACACCTCTGCCTAGTTAGTTAGTTAGTTAGAGACAGGGTCTTGTTCTGTTGCCCCAGCCTAACTTAGCCTTCTCAATAGCTTGGACTATAGACATATGCAAAGACAGGGTCTTGCTATGTTGCCCAGGCTGGTCTTGAACTCCTGGGCTCAAGTGATCCTACCACAATGCTAGGATTATAGGCATGAGGCACCACACCTGGCCTACCTCTGCCTAAATGAATATTTCCATCCAAACAGATTCGTTTGGTGTATGAACTAATTCATTAGACTCCTTGGTTGAAAACTATAGTTTGTCAAGTTGTTTTTTGTTTTGTTTTGTTTTGTTTTTTACTTGTGACTAGGATAAGGACCCAGGCAATTTTTCTTTTTCTTGTTTTTATACTCTGAGCTATAGATCCACAGCTAGAATTTTATGTAGCATATGGTCTTACACATTGCTATAGTAGAAAATCCATATTAACAGAAGAAAAGTCTCAGGAGATTAATATAATCTATTAAAATTTTACTGTAAGTACTCATTTTTAAAAACAAAGTACCTCCTATTGTTATGAAATGTGTTTATAACTAGTATAAGAGCATGCTGGAATTGGCTAAGGCACTCACCAATGTAGGAGAGAAGTTTGAAAAGGAAATTGGCTAGAAAAAGCAAAGGATGAATAATTTTTTGACTTTACTAAGAGATTGGTGAACACATTTATCAAGCAAAGGTGATGGGATTAGCTTGGAATGACACCAAGGCACAGTGTGATGCTGGCTAAGCATTGTTATAAGAGAGGGAGACAGAGGTAGAGCAAGAAATTATAGATTTTTTTTTTTGTCAGACAAAATAGACTTCTCAATCACAGAAGAAATTGTTCATGATATATTTTTCCAGCCACATCAGTTTATGTAAAAATACGATTTATTTGAAAGAGAATATGTTAATTCAGCTTTTGTCTTATATGTCAATACTGCTACATTCTTATTTGACCAAGAATGATTATCTAAATCTCTTTGAGCCTCAGTTACCTCATTTGTAAAATTAGGAAATACCTTAATGAAGTAATAAATCGTGAAAGGCTTGGAGAGTCTGAAATATTCACTAATTGTGATCGTGAAAGGCTTGGAGAGTCTGAAATATTCACTAATTTTAATAGTGTTAGCTTTGTCTAGAATTGTAATTCTTATATCTGTTTGCTCCATTATTATTAATGGCTAATGAATGAAAACTCCCTATTGTTGAGCTATAGAGGAATAGAGTATATGCCATGCTTCTTCTTACATGTGCTGATATTGCCTGTAAGCCAGTCTAAATACATTTATAGTTATAAAGAAGACATTTATTCCGTCAGTGTTAGCCAGTGAGGAAAAGGTTAGCCGACTTTTTCTTCCCTTTCCCTGTCTAATACTTTTCTATCCCTCTTTGAATTTAGGAGCATGTATCCTGTTTGGAAATCCTTTCTCGAGGGAACAATGCAGGTAGCCCAGTCTCGAATCAATATATGTGAAAACTATAAAAACTTCATTTCTGAGCCTGCGAGGACAGTGAGAAGCTTAAAAGAACAGCAACTAAAAAGGGTATTGTTTCTATTTTTATTTTTTATATGCATGTAATATGTCAGTACTACATATGTAAACTGTAAGATTATGCTAAATTGTATTTAAAACTTTGAGCATCACAAATGTTTCTGGTTGACATTTTACTAGGATTTTCTGATCTTAACGTGTTTCCATTAACTATTGTATTTTACTGACTGATAAAAATGATTCTAATTTGAATCTGTGGATGTTTGGAAAGCTTAGTAAACACTTCTTAGAAATAACACTTTTTCAGGCCGGGCGCGGTGGCTCACGCCTGTAATCCTAGCACTCTGGGAGGCCGAGGCGGGAGCATCACTCAAGGTCAGGAGTTCAAAACCAGCCTGAGCAAGAGTGAGACCCTGTCTCTACTAAAAATAGAAAGAAATTAATTGGCCAACTAAAAATATATAGAAAAAAATTAGCCAGGCATGGTGGCGCATGCCTGTAGTCCCAGCTACTAGGGAGGCTGAGGCAGAAGGATCGCTTAAGCCCAGGAGTTTGAGGTTGCTGTGAGCTAGGCTGACGCCACGGCACTCTAGCCCGGGCAACAGAGTGAGACTCTGTCTAAAAAAAAAAAAAAAAAAAAAAAGAAATAATACTTTTCAGTTTAACTCAAGTAAACGGATCTTAGTTTCACAATATTGATATATAGTTTGGTTTATATTAAAATAGTTACAATGTTATTAATCCCACTAATTCTTGAAAAGCAAGAATTACGTTAATTTCTTAGTTTCAACTTGAACCATTTTACATAATAATTTAAAGGAAGTTGACACATTTTGACCAATATAATAAACTTATTTTTAAAAATTCGGTGGAGGCCAGGTGTGGTGGCTCATGCCTGTAATCCTGGCACTCTGGGAGGCCGAAATGGGAGGATCACTTGAGGTCAGGAGTTTGAGACCAGCCTCAGTAAGAGTGAGACCCTGGCTCTACTAAAATAGAAAAAAATTATCTGGGTGTGGTGGTGCACATGTAGTCCCAGCTACTTAGGAAGCTGAGGCAGGAGGATCACTTCAGCCTAGACGTTTGAAGTTGCTGTGAGCTGGGCTGATGCTGCGGCACTCTAGCCCAGGCAACAGAGTGAGACTGTGTCTCAAAAAATAAAAAAGAAATTAAAAAAACCCAGTGGATTCTAAGGTTTCATTATATAGGTTCCAATAAGTAAATGTTTTTCAACTAGACCTATTTCTTTGATTATACAGAAATAAAAAGTTCATAGGAAAATGTCATTGTTTAATGTGATTTTTTAAAAAAAATGCTGTCAAAAGTAGATGATTGAATTGTGTCCTTTTGGAAATAGAGTTACAGAAATGGAGATTTCCATGATACTTGATAAGTAATTGTTTTCTTGTGGAAGTATTAATACTTTAGAAAATACTAAAGTTATTATTTTAAAAAATAATATTTTAGAAGCCATCTACTGTTTTGATTCTAATTGTCATTTGGATTTTCAGAACTGTTTTACAAATAAAAACTAAAAAACCCTAATCTTCCCTGTTTACCAAAGATGATTTCAACAGCATGAAATCAATATATTAAATGTATATGTGGGCTGGGAGCAGTGGCTTCATGCCTATAATCCTAGCACTCTGGGAGGCTGAGGTGGGAGGATCACTTGAGCCCATGAGTTTGAGGTTGCAGTGAGCTGTGATGACACCACTGAACTCTACCTGGGGCAGTAGAGCAACACTCTATCTCAAAAAAAAAGTATACGCGTATATATGTAAAATTTTTTTAGAACATTTGCCTAATATCAGTTGCTTTAAATACATTTGTTTAAGAATGCCTATGTTTTATCTTTGCCAAAAAATATTTCTTTCAAAGCAAACGTGGTGAATAAATATTGTGACCAATGACCAATGGTTTTGAGTTGGAAGAAAATGTGTTTGTGGTGTGTATGTGTGTTTCTTATAGTGCAGAAACTGCGTGGAAGGTAGAGACAGAGAATTAATAGTAGTATAACTTCCTAGCCAGGAGGAAATAACTGCATTTAAAATTTTCAGTGCATTTACCAAATCTCTAGTTGAATACTGGAAGGTTTTACCTTTCTCAATATTATAATATTTTAAAAGCATTTAGCTACCTCTGGTGCTTTTGTCTTCCCTTGGTGGCATGGCTCTCAGAGCTGAATTTAACCAACATTCCTGGGCAATGTTTGGTGAGATTTGATGAGTTCTCATGTCTGTGAATTAGCTTGTTTTATACTATAGCTGATAATAATGCTGTTTATGTTCCATCTAAGCAATTGTTAAACATTGAGTACATATGGGGCATATCTGTCAGTACTCTGACATTGCAAATGACAGAAACTCACTTCAAATTGGCTTAATCCAAGAAGAGAATGTATCAACTTGTATTACTGAAAATTCAAGAACTTCAGGCATGGGGCTGAAATGACGGTATTAGAATTTAGACTTTCTTTCCATCTATTAGCTCTGCTCTTCTCAGTGACTTCATTCATTTGCAGTTCTCTCCAAGTGGTGGCCCCCAAACTGCCAGATAAATAAATCTTACAGATAGCCATCCAGATTTTCCATCTTCCCAAAAGTTTCAATAAAATGACCAGAATTGCTTTCCATAATAGCTGCATCATTTTGCACTCCTACCAACAATATACAAAGGTTCCAATTTCTCTACAAACTTGCCACATTTTTAATCTTTTTTTAAATAACCAGATTAACAGGTGTGAGGTAATATTTTATTGTGGTTTTAATTTGCATTTCCCTAACAATTAGTGATATTGAGCAATCTCATGTATTTTTTTTGCAGTCTTTTATTTTTTATTAATTTTTCCTCCACTGTTAGCCTCTAAATTTTATAATCCTATATTATTTTTTTAGTAATTGCCCTTGGGATTCCAGTATGCGTCCCTAACTTATTATATTACCTTGAATCAGTAATTCCCCAAACTTTGTTCCAAATTAATTTATTATGATTTACCTTGAATTATATTTTACCACCTCATGAACAATATAAAAATATTCCAACAGGATAATTCCATCTACCTCCCAATTATGACTTTTGTGCTGTTAGACCTTTTGACTCTGTCCATATGTCTTTTGTACTTTTTCTGCATTTTCTGTATTTCCACGCTTTTTTCTCTCTGTACTTCAATCTGAATATTTACATCACTCTATCTGGTAGTTCATTAATTCTCTTTTTTGCTGTTTCTAATCTAATTTTAAAACTCATCTTTTGGAATCTTAATGTATTTTTTTTCAGTTCTAGGATTTGTATCTGACTTTTAAAAATTATATTCTGTGTTTCTGATACAATTCTTCATGTTTTTCCTTTATCCTCTTAAGCATGTTACTCCTAATCTCTGTTTTATAATTTCATTATCTGAATCACTATACATTTGTTTTTACTATCTGCTGTTTTTCTTGGTTTTCAGTTATTTGAGTCTGCTGTTTTAGTTTGCCTCATAGTGTTGGACATTGTGGATGAAAATTGTAGAGGCTCTAGAACATGTTATTTCCAAAGAGGGTTAGGTTTTCTTCTGGCGGGCAGACAGTATGCTATTAGATCACCTTGATCCTGTTAAGGTCTGATTTTCGGCTGTTTAGGGCTGGTCTGTTTCACTTACTCCCTAGGGTTTTAACTGAAAGTGTATGTTGCTTACCAAGACCCTTCTACTTTAATTGAACTCTAACTTTTGTCTTCTCAACATCTTGTATCTGCTCTGATCCTCTGATCTCTGCTCAGTCATTAGTCTCTCAGCTACTGTTCTCTACTGGATTTCTTGGAGTTTCTCCAAGGACGTGCCTTTTAGAAGTCAATTACTAACTCAAGGGGAAATTGCATACAGATTTTTGGACTTGTTTTTCTGCAAGTTCCAGATCTTTACCTCTCAAGTTCCTGCTCTTTTGGCATTGCTGAACTCCAACCTCTGTCTCCACAGTCTAACAAGAATGTCACTTTGTTTATATCCTATTTCTTTTTGCCATGATTCAACAAGTGCCCTGAGGAAAAAAGGTCAAATTTAATGTAGAGCTTACCTAGGTGTATTTCCCTCCTCGTGGGTCTCATAGTCCCTTCAGACCAGTGTACGTTGTTGTTCTTTAGTGTTGACAGTTTTAAAAAACATATTTTGCCCAACTTTTACAGTTTCCAGACTACAGGAAGGTAGTCTGATCCAAGATATTCTATCATGATCAGACCAATTTTTACTTAAAATTCTCCCTCTACAACATTTTAAAGTTCATGTTATTTTTAAAATTTTCTCTACCAGGGCTCTTTTCTTTTATAATACTTGGGGTTAAACACAGGCACATTACAATTATGAATGGCCTGAGATTATAATGAGAATGATAATGAAAGATTATAATGAGAATTATATCATAGCCTTTTCCAAATCATTTTCTATATGCTGACAAGAGCCACAACAACCTCAGGCTTTTGGCCATTCTTTTATTTACTTAGCCATGCTTTTGTACAAACTTTCTCATTTATACTATGTTTACTCAGCTTTCCTGAAATATTGATTTGCATTTTTATAACACTTCAGAGTTTGCAAACTGCTACCGTATTCCTTATAGTGTCATTTGATTTTTATAATGATGTAATAGTTATATAAGTATTACTTAATATTATTTTACAAATGATGAAACTCAGGCTAGAAAAATGTTAAAGAGACTTAGGTAATAAATAACAACGCAGGAACTTGAATATGCTACTTCCTAATTCTAAATCCTATACAATCTTTAAAAAATCCTTGAAGCTTAATATTTAAACATGTTTACAAAAAAATACATATAACTCTTACATAATAGGGAGACTACTTAATTCTCTTACTCCTTTTATCTCTTAGTATTTATAATAATTCTAATTAGTACATGATGTTTTATGATATTCCCTTTTCCCCATTCTTTTAATTCCTAGTTAATTGTCCATGTTTCTACACAACCTTTATGATTATTATTTTTTTATTGCTAAATGAACTTCCCATTTATTTTGCTTTAATTATACCTGTGTTTTTGGATAATACCACTAAGTCTGCAGTAAAAGTTAACTTTTTTCTTTTAATTATTTTCTTGGGATAAATTTCCAGGTATGATTACTAGGTCAGAGAGCCTAATAGTTTATAGGACTTTGATATGTTGGCCCAGGTTACTTTTTTATTTCTGTGTTCAAAGTATTAACAAGTCTATTACAGAATCTGTGTCATACTAAGGGGCCATACTTTTAATTTCATCAGTAGGATCCTCAATTATAACATCCAAGTTCATCATCATTTTGTATGATCCATTCTCCCTAATGTAAACTAATTTGAGCATTAATGCACACTCATTTCTGTGCCTGCTCATTGCAGACAACTGTTGGAAAAGAGCTGTGCATATATCATATCAAGGGTTTTCTTTTTTTATCATTTTTTTCCAGCTTTGTTGAGGCATAATTGACAAATAAAAATTGTGAATATTCAAGGTGTACAACATGTTTTGATACACCTATACACTGAGAAATGATTACCAAATTCAAGCTAATTAACATATCTATCACCTCACACTTTTTTGTGTGTGTGTGGTGGTAATACTTAAGATCTACTCTCTTAGCACATTTTAAGTATATAATACAGTATTATTAACCAGTCACCGTGCTGTACATTAGGTCTCCAGAACTTACTCATCTTAAAACTGCAAACTTATGCCCTTTGGCCAACATCTCCCCTGCCCTCTGACCCCTACTCTCTCTTTAATGTCTCTTTTGATCTAAGGATCCTCCTCCTTTTTTCTCTGAAGAACATTTGTTGAGGAAAACAGTCATCTTAGAGTTTGCATATTATAGATAATGATGACTGCATCTTGAAGTATCATTTAATCATTTCATGATTTTTTACTCTTTTTATTGTATAAATTTAAGGTATACAACATGATGTTTTGATATACACATACATAGTACACTGGTTTCTGTAGTCAAGCAAGTTAACATATGCAACATCACACATAATTATCTTTTATGCATGTGTGGCAAGAGTACCTAAAGTCTACTTTTTTAGCAAAAATCCCAAATACAATACAATATTAATGAATATAGTCCTCATATTATACACAATGAAATCTCTAAGCTTATTCACATATTGGCAACTTTGTATCTATCTCCCCATTTCCTCCCCTGCCCCACTCTAGTAACCTCCATTTTATATCCTACCTCTGTGTATTGAACTTTTTCCTATTCTTTTTTTTTTTTTAATATTGTACATGTAAGTGAGATCACACAGTATTTTTCTTTCTGTGTCTGGCTTATTTCACTTATTATAATGTCCTCTAGGTTCATCCATGTTGTGGCAATGGCAGGATCTTCTTCTTTTTTAACAAAATAATATTTCATTGTACATATATACACCACAGTTTCTTTATCCATCGACTGTCACTTTGGTTGTTTCCATATCTTGCTATTATGAATAATGCTGCAGTGAACATGGGAGTGCATATATCTTTATGACTTAGTGATTTCATTTCCTTTGGGTATATACACCAAGACTTTTCTTAACATAGGCATTATTAAGCTTCTGTTTAAGTATATAACTTAGTCTGCTCCAGAAAACTGGATTCCTACAGAAGAAATTTATTTTAAAAATTGGAAAGGGAATTCCAGGTAATCTTTTCTTCTGCAAATTAAGTTTGGTGACTTTTATTTAATAAGTATTTTTGGTATTTTGCTATGTACAGAGAGCACTTTCCTTTGAATAAGAATCCAAATTACTCTGACTTGAAACACAGTTCACTTGGGTGGTAGAAAACATCTCATTGTGGATTTCCTGAATGCTAGAGAAGAAATGATCACAGGAGATCTCTTCATTGTGCACACAAGGCTATTTCTAATAATGTTTGATAAGCAGTATTTTAGAAACTTATGTAAAGGGGAAAAAGCAAGTAGAAATAGAATCAACTTGAGTTTACCAGAAAAATTCTTTTAAATATGTAAATTATCACAAAATGCATCTGGTATTGTGGCACATATAGAAAGTAATTTGTTGATTAAAAGCCTCTTATAGATGAAATGAATTAAATAATCTCCATAAGATATTTGGTCTCAGGATTAGGAACATATGACTTGTTCTTCCAATGGGAGAGAGGTAAGGATTGAGTGGCTATGCACATATTTGTGAGTACATGCGTGTGTGTATGTTTGCTCATGTACAGGTACCTATGGTTTTTATTTGTATGGTTATACTGAGACCCTATCCAGATGTTGTACAATTCCCAGGGAAACCTTTGGCCTACAGTGTTTGCTTTCTTGTTGCAATATTCAAATTAGCAGACCCTTTTTTATTGTTGTTGTGAAATTTTTTATTGTTGCTTCAATTTTGTTGCTTGATATTGGTCTGTTCAGGAGTTCTGTTTCTTCCTGATTGAGCCTAGGGAGGTTATGTGTTTAAAGAATTTGTCTGTTTCCTCAATGCTTTCAAGTTTATGTGCATAGAGATTTTTATAGTATTCAGAGGTGATATTTTATGTTTCTGTGGTATCAGTTGTAATATCTCCTTTTTCATTTCTGATTGAGCTTAATAGGATCTTTTCTATTTCTGGTTAACCTAGTCAGAAGCCTATCAATTTTGTTTATCTTTTCAAAGAACCAACTTTTTGTGTCATTAATTTTCTGTATAATTCCTTTGTTACTGACATCAATTTAGTTCTGCTCTGACCTTAGTTATTTCTTTTCTTCAGCTGGGTTTGGGATTGGTTTGCTCTTCCTTTTCCAGTTCCTTAAGACATTCATTAGATTGTTGATTTGTGATCTTTCACAAATGATGTAAATGATGTAGGCATTTAAGGCTATGAATTTTCCTCTTATGACTGCTTTTTCTGAATCCCAGAGATTTTGATAACTTGTGTCCCCTCTGTCATTTAGTTCAAAGAATCTTTTGATTTCTCTTTTAATTTCCTCCTTGACCCAATAATCATTCATTAGTAGGTTGTTTAATTTCCATGACTTTGTGTAGAATTGAGTGTTTCTGTTGGAGTTCATTTCTAATTTTATTCCACTGTGGTCTGAGAAGATACATGGTATAATTTCTGTTTTTTTAAATTTGTTGAGACATGTTTTGTGGCCTAAGATGTGATCAGTCTTAGAGAATGTTCCGTGAGCTGATGGGAAGAACATATGTTTAGTAGTTTTAGGGTAGAATGTTCTGTAAATGTCTGTTAGTCCCATTTGTTCTAGAGTCCTATTTAAGTCCATTGTTTCTTTGTTTATTTTTTGCTTGGAGGATTTGTCCCATTCTGTCAGTGGGGTGTTGAAGTCCCCAGTTATTATGATGCTGCTGTTTATCATTTTGTTTAGATCAGGTAGAGTTTGCTTTATGAATCTGGGCACAACGGTTTTGTTTGCATAAATATTTAGGATTGTTATGTCATCTTGTGAAATTGTTCCCTTCACCATTGTATAATGACTATCTTCATCTTTCTTTACTTTTGTTGATTTGAAGTCTGTGTTATCTGATGTAAGAGATACACCAGCTTTCTTTTGGTTTCCACTCGTATGGAATATTGTTTTCCATCTCTTCACCCAGAGTCTGAATGAGTCCTTGTGGGTTAGATGTGGAGATAGCAGATAATTGGCTTTTATTTTTTTTTTAATCCAGTCAGCCAGCCTATGTCTCTTGAGTGGGGAGTTCAAGCCAAAATGTCCCAAAACATCAGATGCTGGCATGGATGTGGAGAGAAAGGAACACTTACATACTGTTGGTGGGACTGCAAACTAATACAACCTCTATAGAAAGTGGTATGAAGATATCTCAAAGAACTGAAAGTAGACCTACTATTTGATCTACCAACCCCATTACTGGGCATTTACCCAAAGGAAAAAAAGTCATTTTATCAAAAAAACACTTGCACTTGGGATGTTTACTGCAGCACAATTCACAATTGTGAATGTGAGATGTGGAATCAAACCAAGTGCCCATTGATACATGAGTGGATTAATAAAACATGGTATATGTATACCATGGAGCACTACTCAGCCATGAAAAAAAATGGTGAACTAATACCTTTTGTAACAACCTGGATGGAACTGGAGACCATTCTTCTAAGTGAAATATCGCAAGAATGGAAAATCACACAACATATGTACTCGCTATTAAATTGGAACTAGTTGATCAAAACTCATGTGCACATGTGGTAGTAAAACTCAGTGGAAATCAAGCAGGTGGGAGGGTGAGAAGGGGATGAATAAATATACACCTAATGGGTTTAATGCACATTATCTGGTGATGAGCACACTTATAACTTTGACCCAAATTGTGCAAAAGTAATTCATGTAACCAAAAAGTTTGTACCTCTGTAATATTCTGAAATAAAAATAATAATAAATAAATGCAAAACAAACAGGAGAAAGGTAATAATCAAGATCAAAGTGGAAGTCAATGAAATAAAAAACAAAAGCAATAAAGAAAATCAGTGAACTAAAAAAAAAATCAGCAGACCCTTTTGGTGCGTGTATATTACCACAGGACTTTTGGGCTTCTCTTTGACCTAAACCATATTGATTAGTTTACCTGAGGCCGGGCACCTTTGTTTTGGAACACTTCGGATATAGATACCTTATACCTTACTCTTTTAAATAGCCTATCACATTTTCTCATTAAACACACCTGTATTTTTCAGACCATGCCCAATTTTTGGTTCTTATTATCAAATTGTAGCCATGGAGCACTCCCTCAGTTCTTCACACCTGCAAACACAGCATTATTAGGATACTTAGCACTTCTCTATGGGAATGTCAAGTTGTTATTGTATCATTTATTAAATAAGAGCTTTGTATACAATAAACACTATTAAGAATTTTTTCCTCCCCTCAGGGCTCTTAAAATTGAAGGGGAAAGATTTTTATATAACATAAATGCTTACTTTCAGTATATGCATACAACAAGCATAAAAAGGAATGAAGTACTGATACATGCTATAACTTGGATGAACCCCAAACACATTATGATAAGTGAAAGAAGTGAGACACATAATGCCACATATTTTATGATTCCATTTATATGAAATGTCCAGAATAGGAATTCCAGAGAGACAGAAAGTAGGTTAGTGGTTCCTGGGAGGTTGGGGAGAAATGAGGAATGGCTGCTAATGGGTACAGGGTTCTTTTTGGCATGAGGAAAATGCTTTGGAATTAGATCATGGTGATGGTTGTACAATCTTTTGAATATACTAAAAACCACTGAATTGTACACTTTAAAAAGGGGAATGTTGTGGTATATGGATTTTTTTAAAAAACTTAACTATTGTAAGGTAAGGTATCGCTATATGAGACCTTAAAAACATGGTCATCATAAAACTAGGGTACACACTTTAATGGGTTACATGGTAAATTGTATCATCACTTCCTTGCTTTGCTCAAAATAATTTGAGCAAATTATTTAACCTCTGAGTCTGTTTCCTCATCTTAAAATGAGACGACTACTACTACTACTAACTTTTTCGGAGTCGTTTCGAGAATGAAATGTGATAATACCTGTAAACTGTGAAACACGGAGCCTGTGCAATGCCCACAAGGGTCTTTTTAGGTGTAACTAAGCATTCAGACTACCATGATTATCGTAGGCTACACCTCACAAGAGGTTGCTTAGAAGGACATAGTACAGGAAATGCAATTTGCCAGCAGAGTGGCACCTGGCATTAATGGAATTAATTCTCCTACCAGCGTATGTCTCAGTTCACATAGCCTACCAGTCATTCTGTTTGGTTCTCCAGGTGAGAGGTCTGGGGCAAGGGAGTGAGACATTCATGTGTGGGGCCAGCCTTAGGCCCTAAAGGAGACTAAAATCTTTTATTACACCTCTATAGACAGAGCTTCTAGGGTCCCTACAAGGGCTATGCGCAGATACAGGAATCATAGTACTCACAGAAGTTGAAAGCCATGGTTTCTTTGTCAGATATTTATAATTCGTTTGTAGTTTCTTTCAAATTGATGCAATTTACCTATCAGGGTTCCTAAGCAATGTTGCCTAATAACACAGCTGACATTGTGTCTTCTCATCACATTTCTACTGAAACACAGACCTAGAATGTTAAACAAAGGTCCAGTTTTTGTGCAGAAGAGAAAGGGTTTTATTTTATTTTGTTTTTTTAAAACCCTTTATTCACCACAGCGTGACACTAAGTGTTTGATAAATGTGAGTGGTTATTTTGCTTTTACCTACCCACACAGAACCTTATAGGTCTCTCACCCCCTGTAAAGTAATCCTTTCTTAACACCTAACAGTTTCTGGGGAAGTAGCCTATGTGCCATATGTGTAAATTGAAGTTTATTCTTGCTTTACCCTTGCTCTTCTGATGTCCTTGGTCACCTCCACACTGTTCAGCCTTGCACAATAGTCCTTCACCAGTGTTTCCTGCTTTGTTCAGCTTTTGTCAGTTTCTTCCAGTAGTATTCCAGGCTCACAAGTTTTTAGTTGGTAACTTCTCTGAGCTGGCCTCAGGCTATGAAACTTCTCAGTGGTGTGTTTCAAACTGGGGGAAATGACTCCCCCCGTTGGGTAGCAAGAAGGATCCAGAAGCAGTGTTACTTTGTCCCCAGTGTGTCATAAGAATTTGTTGATTAAACATTTCTTTGAATTATTATGTCCATCCCTTCTCTTAGAATGTATATGTGTATCCAAGTAATGGAACAGGGGATAGTTTTGATGAATAATTGTTAATATGGTCAGAGATTGAAGAACATCATTAAATAAATAAATGTTTGTGGTACCCAGGTTTCCTGCTTCTCTCCTTCATCTGGGGCTTATCAAATCAGACTTCTCAGGTTTCACTCCTTGCCTATGGTTGAATTCTTCAATACCCTTTGTACTGTTAGTTACCCAAACATGTAGAGAGACTTTATTAAGATTATGAGGAAATATAAAATTGCATTATTCTTTTGCTTTTATTGCCATTATGTCTCCAACATTAAGAGCATTTTCATAATAGCTTTTATGCCTTCCCTTTAATTTAATGTCAGTCAGCAGCAGCACTCAGGTTATTTCTCAAAGCAGAGTTGTTAGGCAAACTGTGACAATATTTGATGCAGTATGTGTGATGGGAGTACCAGCTGTTTACTGGATTTTAATTAGTAATTTGAAGGACGCTGAAAGTGCTGATTCTACTCCTGGGTTTCCATCCTGAAGGCATAATGCATAGTCCTTAGGACAAAGTCATTTTCTATAAGCCTGAAAACTAAAATTATAATAATTGCACTTTTGTATTTTACAGTGTGTGGACCAGTTGACAAAGATCCAAACTGAATTACAAGAGACAGTGAAAGATTTAGCTAAAGGCAAAAAGAAGTACTTTGAGACTGAGCAGATGGCTCATGCAGTACGAGAGAAAGCTGACATCGAGGCAAAGTATGTGTTTTAGCGTTTCTGAAGAAATGATTATGCAAATAAATGTTATCTTTGCTAATACTTTGTTTTCTGTTAAGACGGCATAGTCTCATTCTCAGGTAGTATTGGTTTCATTTGACCTACATTTGTTATATACTTTAGATCATATTTTTTGTATTGGCTGATTTTTATTCAAATTGTATAGCAAAATGGCACTATTTGCTGCATTGGGTTTTTTTTCACATTAAATTGAATTTTGAAAAGGAGAGAAGATACATGAGCATTGTATTTACAGACTTGAAAACTTATCAAAATTCTAGTTAAAATTGCTAAGGTTTCTGAATATCAGGGTTTAAGAGCCTCATTTTTCTCGTGCTAGACTCTAAATAAATTGTAGTTGGAAATCTTTGACCCTCAGGATGCCACTGGAGGACCACAGACACATCAAATGAACAAGAGCACTGACCTATCGAAACCCTACCCTAGGCACTGTTCTTTCTTTTACCTGAAATTCTAGTAAATGTAGTTTTTAATGTATGCTTTAGCAATTGTGTGAATTTCCCTTTCGATATATGTGAATTACAAGTCCTTTATTTTGAGAATAACGAAGAAAAGGAACTGGCAATTGGTAATAGAAGGAGATACAGAGCAACTGATGGAGAATTTTGCAGTGATAACTTGAGGAAAGGTAAAAAGTTGATGAGAAAAAATAAACCTGTTCTAGAACCATACTATGAGGAAGTCTGTGAGAGGAGAACTGAGACTCTGGTTCAATGTGCTGACTAATACAGAATCTGGGACTCTGAATTCCTAGTCATGAAATCAGAAAGGCTTTGAACACTTATATAAACAGACCAGCCAGGAAGGGCCTGTCTTTCTAATATGGTTTTTATCTGCAGGAAATTTAAGCAACCTTATTAGCGTCTTGTAAAAATGCAGGGGCTCCTAGAAAGTTTATTTAGTACCAAGAGATGGTAAGTGAATACTCATCAAGTACTTGATGTTACAGAAAAACATATTTAATATTTCCCCAATTTAGTTTATTCTTTATTGTTTTATTTTTTGAGCATACACATATTTCTTGTGCTTTCATAGAGTCAGTGAACCCATCTTCTCACACAGACCTGAAGTTTTTAGATTAGGAGATCTCCATTAGGAACAGCCTGGAACAATGGTTTGTAGGAACTTGTTTTTTAAACTTCCAGGGATTCTAGAACAGAGAACTGACAAATTCATAGAGCATGTTTAAATACCTAATTTAGCCACAGCTCACTGGGTAAAAAGGAGGACGTTGGTAGGCTATTCCTAAGAAGTGTGGATTTGATAGTCCAATTCCCAGCTGATTACACGGAACTGCCTTCTAGCATGGGACAAAATCAGAGATGTACAACAAGTTAGACATATTAATTCAGTGTGTAACCTTTCCGGAAAATTAATTCAATATAAGAGTAAGAAGTGCCTCTTTCTCTTCATTCATTCATTAAATGTTCATTGAGTAATTACTTTATTTTGGGCACAGAAATGAGTAAGCTAAATTTTATGCCCTCAAGGAGTTTAAAACCTAAAATTAAAAAATGTGTTTAAAAGTAACTTTATGATTTGTTTATTCACAATAAACTTGAAGAAATTAAATGCCTAAAATCACTCATCTAGTCACTAGTAATTTACAGTAGTAATGTGAAAACATTGTTATGAAAGCATGAAAATAAAGAGCTTAATTTTGCCTAATGATACGTGAAGGCTTTATAGAAGTGACATTTGGGCAGAATCTAGAAGAATAAATAGGATTTTCCTAAGTAGAGATGGGGAGGAAGATCAGGAAGTGGAAATGAAACTGGACTATGTATAGTTTTGATAGGTGATTTAACAGATGATGAGGGACCATAGAAAGAAGACGTATACAATTTTGAAGGAATAATGAGTTCCATTTTGTATATGCAGATTATGAAGAGCTTGGGAGATACTGAATTAAATATGTTTTCTAAGTAGTCCAATAGCTGCCTTAGATGAGAATTTAAGCCTTAAGAGCTCACTTTGGGGGTCAGTTGCCTATCAGGTGACAGTTACAAGTATGAAATCATACATAGAATGAGATGAGAAGTTGAGTTTGGAACCCCAGGGAATGGTAACATTTGAAGGGTAGATGGTAAAGGGTAGCATGCAATATAGGTCAATATTTGTGTAGTGTATGTTTTGTAAAAATCCTATTTTTTCTAGATTGTAATTTTTGATAGAAAGTACAGTCTTATTCTATCACTAATACCTACCTAAATATCACAGAAGAAGTATATGAAGATTAGCAAATGAAGCAGAAGGTAGAAAGTTAAAACCTTATATTGGAAGATTCAGGTGCAACTCAGTCTATTTGGATAATGACTAGAAAAAGAAGAACTGGAAATACCCCCAAAACAGTCTTTCTTACCCTGAAAGGCTCTCTTTAAGATTTGAGTTTGTGGCCTTTGCTTTTCTAGATCAAAATGAATAGGAATCTGATGAATAAAAACAAAACTCCCTTGAAATATGAATATGAAAAGGCAGAAAATAACAGGAATATCTCAGACCTATGTTTTTTTTTTAACAATAGGCAAGTAGTTGGGATGCACATGTGTTCATTCCTGAATGTTTTCTCTCTTGTTAGAAAGATAAGAGGCTGCTTTTGCTGTCCTCTTTACATTTTCTTGGCAGAGACTGGCTGCTCCATTTTACAATCCCAAGTTGGTCTGCAACTTTACTTCATGGGGCATAGCTGCCATTACATGCATTGAATTCCCATGGCAATCACCATGACACTGCAGTCAAGACAAACATCGCACCTTCAAAAAAAAATCACTGGTCCTGGGAGTGTTGCTTGTTCCTTAGCATTTGTGTGTTGACTTTCACCCTGTGGTTATCTCTAACCATAGGGTTGTTTGGGTAGAATCAATATATTTTTGCTACTGACTGTTAGATTATGGTTCTCTTCCTAAACTGAAAAGGATCGAGGGAGATGAGAACACCAGAGTGGGAGAAGATTAAATAGAGAGAACAAAATCATACAGGGCAGAGGGTCCAAGGACTTTCTCAGTAAGTTCAGAATACACTTAAGAGTGGAGGAGGCACAAAGACAGATACCCAAACAAGAAGAACCTTTAATGGGGGAAATAATGGAAGTAAGGGGTTTCTACAGCCTGTAGATCACATTCCTGGTGTTGTTACTGCCTTTGACACACAGCCCTGAAAGCCTGCTTAACTCTTGCCTCCATAGGTTGGTTGTCCCTGAGTTTCTCTGACCTTCCTTGTAAGAACTAAAGTGTGTAAAATTGTATGATGCTGGGAATAACCTATAGATTATTACTCTCATTTATTATGAGACACCAATATATTTTGATGTTTTCTTTGTCAAATTTTTTTGTCATTCAGTATATTTTTATTAATCCTAATATTTCCTGTTTTACCATAATATTAAATTCTTCCTATAGTAAAATAAAGGAAAATAATAATTGCTCTTGGTTTTCCATTTTCAAATTCATTTTTAGAACAGTATCTTGAAACAGTCATTTAAAATAATTCAATAATATTTAGTAATTTTATCATGATATAATTTGATTATTTTATTAAACATACTTTTCTATTTTTATTATAGATCTAAACTTAGTCTTTTTCAATCAAGAATCAGTTTACAGAAGGCAAGTGTAAAGGTGAGTTTTTAAAAAGTGTATTTCACAGTTGAGAAACCTCTCAGTTTATAAAATAAAGAACTCGATCTTCTTGAGGGGTGGAGGTGGAGTATTTCTACCTTAGAGAAGCATTTTAAAGTCATTAACTCATAACTTTCCCTCCTAGTTCATGGAGATTTTTCACCTAGACGTCAACACTTTGAACACACCTTGCTTCTCAAGACTGCTTTAGGGATAAGATTCTATACCTTACCTGCTTAGGTAGCCTGTTTCTTTTAGCTCTTAGTCCAGGGGCTTTAGAAAGCTCTACAAAATCTATTTCATTCAAACTTAGACCCTAGTGCAGATATTCTGGGCAAGATGCAAGTGAGTTTTGCCTGTGGAAGCTTCCAGCTGTGGAATGCCTGATTAAGTATGCTTAGTGACCTGGCTTTGGCTGCCAGGCTCCCAACTAGCATGCAGTTCTTCTGGCACATTAGGAGTGTTGATTTTTTAAAAACTATTTTCTGACTCCACTAGATTTACCCATGTCTTCAAAGACAAAGTACTTACTTAATTTTGGAAACTTTATTTTCCCATCTGAATAAAACGAACAAAATATTTTGAAATTCTCTAGAAAGCTTTGGAAGTCTGTTAAGCGTTAATTAATAAATACGTGAAAATGCTCTTACCATGTGTAACAGGACTAATCACTGTTTCATTCCTCATTAGTGATGAATAATTATTACATACACATAAATGTTTTTCCCACATGGTTACCTTTATTCTTGGTGTGAAGCCATTAACTGTCAACTAAGAGTAGTATTCTTACTTGTGTTGCAGTGCAATATGAGTTTGCACTGACTTTTTTTCCTTTTACTGTGTTTTAGTTAAAAGCCCGGCGATCGGAATGTAATTCCAAAGCTACCCATGCAAGGAATGATTATCTTCTTACACTAGCAGCAGCAAATGCACATCAGGATCGCTACTATCAAATAGATTTAGTTAACATTATGAAGGTAATACATTTAATATTTGTGGTAATTTTGCTTCATTAAAAACAAAAACAACTCATGAGTTGGGTGTGGGATATATGGGATTGAGTCTATGGGATAGTAGGCAGGCTACTTTGCATTTCATTGGAATATACTTGATACTGTTTGGATAACCTCTGTTTCAGATAATTCAGAATTAATTTTTAGTGTAAGAAAATGTTTAAAGCCAAATCACAGTAAAGGATTGTATTTTTCCCCAGCTGTGGCAGATATTTGCTATATAATAGTTATTGATATATATAAGATTGATATAAAAAAATGAGATAATAACTCTTAAGCTGGGATACTACCTCTGAGCTATTTCCTGAGACTGAAGCCATTAGTATCGATCAAGTATTGAAGCCAGGCAGAATCTTCAGGTATCTTCTGAATCATGACAGAAAAACTGGTATTTCAGAATAGGTTTTTTTATTGTTGTTTTTAGGGTGTATTCTTATTTTTGGAAAAGTATTTATGTAAAAATCTTTTACAAAAAACAGTATTTTATAAAACTACTTATTTTTATAAAAAAGCATATTTTATTATATATGTCATATTAAAAAGTGTATATTTTTACTGTATCTCTTAGCCTAAACTTTTTATTAATCAGAATTTTGGCCTTCAACCATGTCTGGTGATAATTATGTTGGCTATTTTTTATTTTAAAAAAACTTATATTTGTAAAAATTTCATAATTTTATCCTTAATTTATAGGTAAAATTGTACATAAATATTTTATGATTTTGCGCTGCTTATGGGACAAACAAAAAAAAGTCTAGTAGTTATATGAAGATGTCTCTACTCTAGGTATTATTCTGAAACGCAGATAGATTGGGTTAGTTTGTGCACCCAAACTTGATCTTGTCAATACCACCTATATGTATTTTTAACTTTGACCGAAGTAAAGAGAAAGGGTTGGAGGAGAAGAAAACCTTTTTAACTTTCTGCCAGGTTTCCTATTGTTGCTGGCAAACAAGCTCTGCTTTGGATTGTATCTCATTCTCTCCTGTTTTCTCAAGAACCCAAACATTTTAATTTTTTCTTTTTCTTTAATTTTCAACCCATCCCTGTCAAATGTGTTGTTCTTAATGACTGTCAAACTAAACACATTGCTGTAGTTGAATTGCCTGGTTTACGAATCAGCAATTGAAATTGGGAATATAGCCAGAGTAGGTTCTCTTTTTTCTATAGTGGCTCTGGAAAAGAGATCAACTCTGGCCAGAAACTACAAGTTCTTTCCTTGAAAGTAGAGACAGGACATTTCCTGGGACCTTCGGGAAAAACAAGAGTGTTGGAGGGAGTCAAACTGGACCAAGAAGTATCTTATTGAAAAATTTTTTCTTAACTTTTTCTTCACTGCCTGAAATCCCCATTACCTAGCTTCTATCTGTTGCGACTTCTGCTGGTTAGAATACACATTAGAATATAGAGACAAGGAATTGTTTTGACATCCCAGATGACAACTCTGCATACATGTTCCTTAAAGTGTTAGATTTAGAGGTTCAGGTGTTTTAGTATCCCATTAGGTATTATATAGTGCTTCACACTTACAGGGACCAACTGGAGACTTGACCTCCCATTCTAACATGATTTCTAAAGGGAAATAACATATTCCAATTTCCAACATGTTTATTGAAGATGATTGTTAGCTCAGCTTGCTTAAAGTTGTGGTTGTTTATATCCTATATATGTCTACCATTAGATCAAAGCTATATATGTTTTTCTTTATGAATATTTTGAAATGAACATTAGCTTAAGCAGCAGCAAAAATAAAATCTTATGTTTTTTTAAATTGAATCTATAGCCAAAAAAGATGGCCTTTAGTAAACCAGAGATGGTACATTATTATTTTGGGGATTTGCCCTCTACCAAAAACAAAGACGTTAATCAGCCTGGCCAGCGCTCAGATTATTATGTGTTATTGAACTTTCTTGAAGTCCTCATGCATGTGTTTGATCCGCATTGGGCAGATCATGCTTCCGATTATTCTTTTATTTCGTGAAACATTGTAGGGTACTGAATCGATTAAAAATAGAGGCAAGTGTCCCTCTTGTCCCTTAAAATGAGAAAACATATTCTCAGTTTTCGTGTAGTGCATATTAACTCCTTTTCTTCCTCATGCTAATGCTATCATCTACAGTATTGGAAAACTCCCATCAGTCTTGCTATTAGCTACTTAGTAAACTTCCATCATTGAATTGACAATGGCCCTTTGATGTCTTTCTTCAAAATATCTATTTTTGTGAGTTGGTGTTAAGGTGACAATGCCCTACTTAGAATTTTTTTTTTTAAAAATTATATAGATATCTTGGAAGAAGGGGATTTGATTCATTGCTTTAATAAATCATATACATTTAATAGTCACAGTGTCCCATCTACTGGGTTAGGCTTTGGGAAGAGGCAAAAATGAGTAAGACTCACTACTCATTCTCAAAGAGCTCACTGTGATGGAAGAGAGAAATATATAGAAATGATTACCAAGTAGAAAAATGAAATCACTGCTAGAGGACTGTGGTTAGTAAGAATAACAGTTGTTATTTTTTAAAATTGCTTAATATTGCCCTGGCATCACCCTAATCACTTTAGATATATTATCCTTTCTCATTTTCTTCTTTATCCTGATTAGAGTTCATAGTTCATTATTTAAATAATACTCTAACCTATACTCTAATCTTTGCCCTCTGCAAATGAAACAAAATGAAATCCCAACTCTGATGAATACAGATAACCCAGATAACCAGATAATCTGCATCTAAGTAGCCAAGTACTGCTGAAGAAAATTTTCAAGAGAGCAGATTGATGATCATAAATTAATAGTGGAACCAGTGGAGCAGTCTCAACACTGCTCAGGTATCCTAGCATTATTGTCCCACTACCTGCTTTTATCTATATTCAGGACCCCTCCAAGTCATCTCAGGAATAGAGATTTTCCTGTCTCTTTTCACCTCAGCTTTGTATCATATCTCATCCCTTCCTGCCTTCTTAGGGACCAAAACAATTTGTTACTCTATTTTCTCCTTATATTTCCTAGACATTCTATTCTTACAGGATCTTGGTGATGACAACCCTCATTATGTCTGTTCTTTTGAGTTGCACTCCTCTGTTCTGGATTAGTTATCCTCTGTGCCCAGTGCAAGCAATTATGCTGAGATCTTCCTTTGCTTCTCTCCTGTGTTGGATTTCCAGTTTTATATATCATATTGGTTTACTCTGTCCTTTGGTAGAACACATCCTCCAGTGCTTTCTTGAGAAAGTGGTCATGGAAGGTAAATTTTTTGAGGTTTTATGTTTATGAAAATGTCATTATGCTGTGCTCTTACTTGAAGATAGAATTAAAGATTGAAAACTACTGTCATGCAAATATTGGAGTCAATACTTCATGGTTTTCTTTTTTACTGTGTAGGTATTGAAAATCCAAAGCAATCCTAGTCCTTGATTCTTTGTATCTAATCTAGTTGTTTGTGTTTTCCTTTTTAGAGGCTTATGGAATATTCTCTGTGTACCCTTTGATTTCTTGGATTAGTGCCTCCCTTTTGTTTTCTCTTTCTGGAACTCCTATTATTAAGATTTTGGATTTCCTGACCTGTTTCTTTAAATTTCTTTTCTCTCTTATTTTCCATCTTTGTCTTTATCTTCTACTTTCTGGGCGATTTCTTCAACTTCACAGTTTAACTCTTTTATCGAATTTTTAATCTTTTGAAATGGTTTTAATGTCCAATTATTCCTTTTTGTTCCCTAAATCTCTTTTTATACCAAATTTGCATGCTATGTAACTGTATATTATCTTTTTAATTCTGATGGTATCAATAATAGAATTTATTTTAAAGTTTTCTTCTCCCTGTATCGCCTCTGTCTTCGCCTGTGGTAAGACTTGTGAACTTTGAGCTTCACTATAGGGTGATCTGATGGCTTATTTGGGGGGGAGGGGAAGCCCAATATCAATATCCTTAGATCTCTCTTCTTGGGCTGATCAAACACCTCTCTTTGTCATTTCTTCAGATCTCTTTTCTTGTGTGGTTTTCTGAGGAAGACTTCCCTGGCCTCCTTAAGCTGGTTATACTTGCCGCCCATAAAGTGATTTACCTAATTTTTGTAGCACTTAGCATAGTTGCAGTTTTACATGTATCTGTGTACATACACAATAAATGTTTTATTTCCCACTCAACTGTATGTTCTGTGAGGACAACAGTTATGGCTGATTCACTTGAGACTTTATCCTTGCTATGTAGTACAGTGACTCTCAATACATATTAAGTGTTTGTAAGTTAATACTTATTGAACAAATGAATGAACAGTCATGTTTTAATCATCACAGGATGAATCATTCCCATTTTACTGATGAGGAAATCATAACAAAGCTTGAATTCAACTCTGGCAGATCTCTCTGATAGCAGAGCCCAAGTGCTAACAGCTCTTTGTATGATAGGACCTATTTCTTCCTCCTTTGTTAAGTGGGAGATAATCCTGCACTATCTTACCTCCTTTGGCTTCTGTGAGGAGCAAATGAGATAATGAAAAGCCTTTTTATTAATTTTGAAGCTTGGTATATATGTTATATATTGTCTTTTTAAATAATTCTATTAATATTATATTTTAAGTAAGTTGTTTTTTGTTTTTGGTTTTGGTGGGTTGGGGGAGTGAGTGTGGAAAAAACCATCAGTGCTTGGGAGTAAGAATGAAGCAACTATTTAGGCACCCAGCATTGTTAGGTGGGTATTCATTGTTAGCTACTCTGTCTAGGAACTTTAAAACTGAAGTCCCCAACCCCCAGGCTGCGGACTGGTACCAGTCCATGGCCTGTTAAGAACCAGGCCACACAGCAGGAGGTGAGCAGTGAGTAAGTGAGCAAAGCTTCATCTGTGTTTATAGTAGCTCCCCATCTCTCGCATCACCACCCCAGCTCCACCTCCTGTCAGATTAGCAGTGGCATTAGATTCTGCATTATGGTGAGTTGTATAATTATTTCATTCTCTATTACAATGTAATAATGATAGAAATAAAGTGCACAATATATGTAATGCTCTTGAATCATCCCAAAACCATCCCCTCTGTCCCTGGTCCATGGACAAATAGTCTTCCATGAAAACAGTACCTGGTGCCAGAAATGTTGGGGACCACTGCTTTAAAAAACATTGTTTTGTTTAGTTTTTATGTCTTTCCAGATAAATATCATTATCTTTGTTTTATAGATTAGATATCAGAGGCTCAGTAAGGTCTAGTTAATATGTATAATAACCAGGACTTAAATCAAGATCTCTGTGACCTCAAAGCCTGGGTTCTTTTCTAGATGCCATGCCAGCTTCTTGTCTACATATCATTCCAATCTTGATAATAAAAATTAGTATAATAATATTATACTAGTATTATAATAATATATATTATTATATATTATTATAATTATATATTATAATAGTATTATAATAATATAATAATCAGTATATACTAATAATAATAATTAGTGTAAGTAGTATACTGTAAATGACATAAATTCTGAGAGAATTGTAAAATGAAATTGTCAATTGAAAATTGCAAATTCTCTCCGGTTCTAATTATTTTGAAGAATATGATTATATAATTACCTAAATACAAGTATTTAAATAGATTCCCCAAGGAATACTTTTTATTCCTTATGCCAGTACTGATTAGCATGGATACCAAATATATTACTCTGTCAGTATATTGTCAGGCAGAATTTTTTGAACTCTAAATTAAAATAAACAAACAAAAAACTATTGCTAGATCCTGGAAATTAGATAACTGATTTCATCAGATCTATAGAAAGCAACACAGCTGGCTACTGGGAAGTGAGGTAATTTATTCCTCAAATGTTCCTTTTTTATAGCATGTTTTTGTGTAATATATTAACTAATATTTTTCTTTTTTGAAGTTTGTGAAAGATTTTCTTTCTGGTTTGGATGAGGAAGAATGAGTACAATGCATCATAGTAGAAAAGAGAATAAATGTCAATCTAATGACTTTAAAAGCTTAATAATACTAGGACCTTATTTCTAGACAAAGGTTTATCATCTTCATTGGAAGCTAAACATATATGGACTAGTTGATAATTAGGCAAAGCAATAAAAGCTAAACATCTTTTTATATGACAGAGAGCTTTCTATATGACAGAAAATATAATTTGATGTATCTTTTGCAGATTTTTTTTGGTCAAGTAAAGGGGAAAATTATTGGTATCCAAGTCTTTTTTTGATACATAATAATTATACATGTTTATAGGGTACATGTGATATTTTGATGCATGCATACAATGTGTAATGATCAAATCAAGGTAATTGAAATATCCATTACCTCAAATATTTGTCATTTCTTGGTATTGGGAACATTCCAAACCTTTTCTTCTAGCTATTTTGAAATATACAATAAATTATTATTAACTGTAGTCACCCTGCTGTGCTATCAAACGCTAGAATGTATTCCTTCCATCTAACTGTATTTTGGTATCTATTAACCAACCCCTACCTTTCTCAACCTCTGGAAACCACCATTCTCCTCTCTACTGCTGGGCAGAGATCCAAAAGAAAGGAAATGATTATGTTGAAGAGATATTTGCATTGCCCTATTTAATGCAGCACTATTGACAATGGCAAAGATATGGAATCAACCTAAGTGTCCATCAGTAGATGAATAGATAAAGAAAATGTGCTATATATACACAGTGAAATATTATTCAGCCATAAAAAAATAAAATCCTGTCATTTGCAGCAACATGGATGAGCCAAGAGGACATTATGTTAAGTGAAATAAGCCAGGCACAGAAAGCCAGTCCTATTATGGCTTTCCTGACTGAGCATTAATTATTCCAGAAGTTTTCCTCATTCATATGTAGATTATATAACTCATCTTTTTTTTTGACAGTAAGCATTTAATAAAATATAACTGTTATTATTATCATAAATTATCAAGTTCTTTATAAGAGACTTTTCTTAGTATTGTTTTTTTCTTTATTGAAGTTTAGTTTACATATCATGTCTTTACTCCATTTTAAGTGTACAATAAAATGCTTATTAGTAAATTTACCAAGTTGTACAGCTATTTACATTATAACTCATCTTTTTGATTTTGAGTCCAGTCGTGGCTTTTCTGGTTTCTCTGCCATCTCTCTAAGCTGTTGTACTTCTGATTCACCTAGTAATGTTTGTTCACTTAGTAAGTTAGAGTGAAAGTCCGCAGATCTCAAGCTTCTCTCTGCTTCTCTAGTTTTACGTCTTCTTTCTTTACATCCTCTTTCCTGGAGAGAGTAATCATCTGGCCCAATTCCATAAATATGGTATGATTCTCTTATCTATTTACAGTCTTGCCCTTGTAATTATCCATTTGTGTACCTTCCCCATTGCTACCTGTGACTATTTAAATTAATCAAAAATAAATAATTTTTAAAATTCTGTTCCTCAGTCACAGTAGCCACTTTTATGGTGCTCAAAAGCTGCATGCAGCTAGTGGCTACTGTATTGGACAGTGCAAGCATAGAATATTTTCATCATCTCAAGTTCTATTGGACAGCAGTGCTCTAAGGCTTATTTAGTTTTTACTTGTTGCTATGGTTTGAATGTGTCCCCCAAAATTCATGTGTTAGCAACTTAATCCCCAGTGCAACAGTGATGAGAAGTGGGACCTTTAAGAGGTATGTAGATCATGAGGGCTCTGCCTTCATGAATGAATTACTGCTGTTATTGCAGGAATCGGTTAGTTATCATAGGTGGGTTCCTGATACAAGGATGAGTTTGGCCCCTTTCCCCTTTCTCTCTTTCATTCTCTTTCCCTAATACCTTCCATCGTGGGATGATATAGCATGAAGACCCTCTCTAGGCCCCTAGACCTTTCCAGCCTCCAGAACTGTGAGCCAAATCAACTTATGTTGTTTATATAATAAATTACCCAGTCTGTGGTATTCTGTTACAGCAACATAAAATATACTAAGACATTTGTTTTCCTCCATTCCCTCCTTCCTCCCCTTATCTATCTTTATCAACTCTGCTGGTCGTTTTTCTCAATAACCATGGCCATGATTATATTCAGTTATTTCACAATTAATTGCTCCTTCATTTGTACTCTAGAGCTGCAGTCCCCAACCCTTGGGCCATGGCCTGGTACTAGTCTGTGGCCTGTTAGGAATGGGCCAAGTATCACTGCCTGAGCTCCGCCGCACCTCTGGTCTGTGGAAAAAATGTCTTCCGTGAACCTTAGGAATCGAGCCTCACAGTAGGAGGTGATTGGCGGGTGATAGAGTGAAGCTTCATCTGTATTTACAGCCCCTCCCCATTGCTTGCATCACCACCTGAGCTCTGTCTCCACACATTCCCACACACTCCCCCAATGGAAAACTTCTCTTCCACAAACCTGGTGCCAAGAAGGTTGGAGACCGCTGCTTTAGACCTTTACTTAAACCTTGTTATAGAGTAGAAGTTGGCAAACATTTTCTATGAAGGGCTAGACAGTAAATATTTTAGGCTTCTCTTTTGCAGCTACTCAATTCTGCTGTTGTAGTACAGCCGTTGACAATACACAAACAGACGAATGTGGCTGTATTCGAGTAAATCTTCATTTATTTAATGTAAAACTAGGTGAGAGGTTGGATTTGGCCTGCAGGCCTAAGTTTGTTCACTGTTGATACAGAACTTTAAAAACTATTATGAAACTTACTAACTATATAAATATTCTCAAAGAATAATAAAAGGAACACCCATTTACTCACCACTAAGCTTCAAAAATTAAACATTGCTAGTACAGTGGAAACCTCCTATGTGATTCCTCCCCAAACACCTCCCTGTCTTCTACCACATTGTAACCACTACTCTGATAATAGATGGTATTGTACCCTGTAATATTCTGCAATTTGCTTTTTTTCGCACTCAACGTTATATTTGTTGAGTTTCATTCATATGCATTTTTAGCTTTGGTTTATTTTTATCTTTGCCATATAGTATTTCATTGCATGTATATTACAAATAACTTACTGATTTTCTTAATGGAGATTTTAGTTCATTGTTCTACTGTTATAAACAATGCTGTTAATCAATGGTCTTGTACATGCTTCCTGGTACACTTATGCAAGAGATTCTTAAGGGAATATACCTAGAAGTGGGATGTGTTAGGAGATTTACAAAAGAGTGCCATATTGTGTTATAGTACCTTCTATTTTACCTTTCAACATTGTTTGCATGTCATTTTAAACTCGGGAAGCATTTGAGTTTGTCCTAGGTGATAGCCACTTGGTGAAACAGAGATAAATTGGACATGATCCATACTAGCAGTGAGCCAGAAACAAGGAGATTATAATTCTCTGGAGCAGCCCCCAGAGAGCTTATGAAATATGTGGTAATAGATCCTTTTCCTGCTGTATTGATTATATTATGATTGGCTCTCTGTGACAAGAAAGAGAAAATTAGAATGCTTCTTGCCTATCCTTAGTAAACTTCTAAAGTAATGATTTTAAAATATTTTTAGCAGTTGAACAACTTGTTAAAACAACCTTTAAGATTCTATTCAACCATAGAATCTTTATATATAAAGCCGATAAAAGGGAAGTTATTTGGTTAAAGCTTATGAACTTGTTTCCTATCATTGTGTTTTCCCCACTCCCCACACCTGCCTGGTCTGCCTTCTACTTCTTTCCCTTGGTTCCTAAAGCATTAAGCTGAATACTAGCTGCTTGAAATATAGTTTGAAAACAAATGTTCTAAGACAGTGTTTTCTAGCTAGCAAATTTTTTGTAGAATTCTAAGCTTTACCTAAATGATCTTCATTCTAGACATTTTCCAAGTAATCTCTTAAAAATATAAATAAGAAATATTTATTTATAAATATCTGTTCACACCCTTCAGTGGACAGGTATAACAGGCAATTGAATATTCTAGTTTGAGAGCTTAATTGTATGTCTTCAGCTGAAGAATGAACAATAAATGAGGGGTAGTGAAGCAGAAAATGCATACAATTATTCATGAGAGTAATGTGTAGGGTGACAAGAGTTGTAAGGAGAAAACTTTGAAGATACCAATTCTTTTTAAATTAACTTTATTGTGGTATAATTAACATACAATAAAATGCATCTATTTTAAGTATAAGGTTGGTTGAATTTTGGCAAATGTGTATAACCATGTAATTCCAATCAATATTTAGAATAGTTCCATCCTCCCTAAACTTTCTCTCTTGTCCCTTTGTAGTTACATTCAGTTTCTGTTGCTATGTAACAAATCACCACAAACTTAGAGGCTTTAAACTACCTGCCATTTATTGTCTCACAGTTCTGTAGGTCAAAAGTTCAGGTGGGCTTACCTGAGTTTTCTGCTTAGGGTCTTCAAAGGCTGAAATCAAAGTGTTTCTCAGGCTGTGTTCTCATCTGGAGGTTCTAGTGAAGAAGCTACTTCCAAGGTCATTCAGGTTGTTGGCAGAATCCAGTTCCTTGTGGTCATAGAAAGAAACAGTTCCTTGTTCTCTTGCTTGCTGTAGGCCAGGGTCATTCTCAGCTCCTAGAGGTTGCTCTCAGGTCCTTTGCTCATGACTCTGTCCATTACCAAGCCAGCAAAGGCATGTTGAATCCCATTCATGTTTTGAATGTCTGACTTCCTCTTTTGCTGGAGAAAACTCTCTGCTTTCAAAGGGCTCATATGATTAGGATAAGCCCACCAAGATAATCTCTCATTTGCCATTTAGCATAATTACAGGAATGATATCTCATCATATTCCTGTGTTCTACCCACACTTAAAGAAGAGGGGATTTTACAAGGTCAAGAGTCATTGGGATAATTTTACAATTCTGCCTACTTTAGCAGCCTTGCACACATTTTGTTAAATTTATTCCCAAGTATTTCATATTTTCACTGTTAACTATACCTGTTATGTCTGAATTCTACCTTTTAATTCTTTTTATTAATATATAGAAATACATGGCCGGGCGTGGTGGCTCATGCCTGTAATCCTAGCACTCTGGGAGGCCGAGGCGGGTGGATCGCTCAAGGTCAGGAGTTCGAAACCAGCCTGAGGAAGAGCGAGACCCTGTCTCTACTAAAAATAGAAAGAAATTCATTGGCCAACTAAAAATATATAGAAAAAAATTAGCCAGGCATGGTGGCATGTGCCCGTAGTCCCAGCTACTCGGGAGGCTGAGGCAGGAGGATCGCTTGAGCCTAGGAGTTTGAGGCTGCTGATGCCACGGCACTCTAACCTGGGCAACAGAGTGAGACTCGGTCTCAAAAAAAATAATTAATTAATTAATAATAATATATAGAAATACAATTGATTTTTATATATTGACCTGTTCTAGTTACTATGTTACTCTGCATGACAAATTACTGCAAAGCTTAGTGACATAAAACAACAACAACATTTAGTTTGCTCTCAAATCTATACTTCAGGCAGGACTCAGTAGGGATAACTTGTTTCCATACCACTCCACATCAACTAGAAAAACTCAAAGGCTAAAGGGTGAATTCTGAGAGCTTACTTTTTCAAATATTTGGTGATTGATACTGCTTATTCACGGAGACCTTGCTGGGGCTATCAGCTGGAGTTTCTGCACTTGGCTTCTCCTTGTCTCCTGGGCTTCCTCACAATGTTATGGTTGGGTTCTGAAGGCAAATATGAGGGGTAGGTGGAGGTGGAATGCATGCCAGTCACAAGCAGTATTACCTTATATGAAATACTCTCAGAGGTTACATAATGTCCCTCCCTCCCTGCCTACCTTCCTTCCTTCCTTAATTTTTTTTAAAACTATGAGTGCTTGGCAGTGAAGAATCTAATGACCAGTATTGCAGTTTAGTGCCTAGTGCCACTGCCTGAATTCATGCCAGGGTGTCCACAGTTTTACCCACTGTTGCTTTTGTATCATTGGTATAAATGTGAACACAGTGGAAAAAAGAAATAACATCTTAGTATTGATTTATTTATTTTTCTTAGTATTGATTTAAAAAATAGTTTTGACTTAACAAATCCCCTGAAAGGATCTCAGAGACCTCCAAGAGCTTGCAGATTACATTTTGGAAAACTTTGATTTAAAATTTGAAAAGAACAATTGTAGGTGAAAACTTGACATCATAAAGCTTGCAACTTTTGTTTTCTTTATTCTTTAAAGCAAATACTAATTGTAAGTGCATCTTTACCAAAGAAGTAAGATGAGTGCTTTGTGAATCATTGCTGTCAGGGACCTTAAAAACTAGAAGTAGAGCTAAGACATCCACACAAATAACTATAATCTAAAATCATGTAATAGTAATAGTCATCATTTATTCAGCTATTTTATATAGACTTTACCTGCACATTATCTCATTTAATACTCAAAACAACCCTATATGTGCATGATATCATGTGTTTCTATGAATGCAAGTGGTACAAATAGCTATAGGCCACAGATCTCACTAGAATGTAAGCTTCCTCGGAACACATACTTTGTTTTGTCTTCTATTGTATGCATAGTACCTGAAATTGGTGTTGAATTAATGAGAGAGGAGAAGTTGCAGTGGTCTTCTTCATGGAGGTCTTTTCTTCATAGAGCAATTAGCATCTCAGCCAGGCTTTGTACAATGAGTAGGATAGCAGCAGGCTGTGGTGGCAGAGGGTGGAATTTCATAGAGATGAGCTCTTATGAGAAGGGAGTCAAAGTGATGTGCAGAAGAAACCACTGGCTCCTTTGGTCTAGAAGAGAGGCGTAATAGTGCTTGCTAGAAGTGCTAGCAATAGATTTTTAAAATGGGGTTGAAAAAAAATTGTTTGACCTTGAAGAAAGAATTCTAAAATGCAGGTAAAGTAGCTTTTTTTTTTTTTTTTTTTTGAGACAGAGTCTCACTGTGCTGCCCAGGCTAGAGTGAGTGCCGTGGCGTCAGCCTAGCTCACAGCAACCTCAAACTCCTGGGCTCAAGCAATCCTACTGCCTCAGCCTCCCGAGTAGCTGGGACTACAGGCATGTGCCACCATGCCCAGCTAATTTTTTCTATATATTTTTAGTTGGCCAATTAATTTCTTTCTATTTATAGTAGAGACGAGGTCTCGCTCTTGCTCATGC
>CAUYRT010094881.1:0-87281 GCA_963574885.1 Lepilemur ruficaudatus
ATAACAAATTTGGATTTGTAATTTAACTCTGGCCCAGAAAAATAGGATAAACGCTTATTGAATTAAATCAGTGTGATGGGATTGTTTTAACATGCTAGGACCTTGATTTTCAGCCTGACCTGAAATACAGTAACCACCGCAGACACAGATTCTTTCCCACAAACCTCTGAGCATAACATGAGGGCCAAGAACACAGGCTCTGAAAACAGACTGCCTGCATTTGATCTAGGCTCCACTGCCCGTTGTATGAACTTAATCTGCTATGTAACAGAGGGAGTATACTTAAGGAAGTACACTTGGTATCAAATAGTAGACGATAAAAATTGCTGCTGCTCTTCCAGTTTGAATATGTTCTTCCAGACTTTGATTGACATAGTTTGTACTCTCCGGTCATCGTTTAACTGCTGATCACCCTTTTATAATTCATTTGGTGTGATCTTGCCAAAAAAGATTTACTAAGCCTAAATGGATATAATTATTAAAAATAAAATGAATTTTAAATTCATATTATACTTATATTATAAGTATATATTATACTTATATTATGAATTTTAAATTCATATTATACTTCTCTTTAAAGTATAAGAGAAATCAGGGAGATTTTTCCCTTACTTAACTCACTTTATGATTGTAAGTTAGGTACTTGAGAGAGTATAATTGACACACTGCCGTAAGTATTTATTACAAAAGGTTGTTGAGTGTCTTTTGTTGGGAGGATGAGATTGTGAGGACAGAAGAGATAAAGGAATAAAAATAATCCACAGTGACTTAGGAAAATTCTGAAGCTATTAAATTGTGTATACAATGTAATTCATGTAGATATCTTAGATTTTACTGTAGAAACCCTGTGGGCTTTTGAGACTATGTGTAGGAAAGATCTGGATTTTATTACTTAACAAGTTTGCCTTATAGGAAGGAAAGGATAGATTTTGTTTTCCTGAAACCAAATCATAAAGCCTGAAGCCTACCCCGACCCCCACTTAAGCTTTTTAGATCCCTTGACTATGTTACTATATTATTATTTTTATAGGCCTTGTATGCCAAAATTTCTCCTCAAATTATTTTGAACATCTTTGTGTGTGTGTATGTACACACAGTCTGGTTATACACACACACACACATAGCCTATAAAGTCTCAGCAAATCAATACCCAAAAAATGGGATTTCTGGCTTGATCATTGGAAAATAAGTCAGCATCTGATTAATACAGGTTGAGTATTCCTTATTCAAAATTCTTGGGACCAGAAATGTTTGGATTTTAGATTTTTTTAGATTTTGGAATATTTGCATATACATAATGAGATATCTTGGGGATGGGACCCAAGTCTAAACATGAAATTTATTTATGTTTCCTATACACCTATGCACATAGCCTGAAGGTAATTTTATGTAATCTTTTATTTTGTTTTTTGTGACAGAGTCTTGTTCTGTTGCCCGATAGAGTGCCGTGGCATCAGCTTAGCTCACAGCAACCTCAAACTCTTGGGCTCAAGCAATCCTCCTGCCTCAGCCTCCCAAGTAGCTGGGACTACAGGCATGTGCCACTATGCCTGGCTAATTTTTTCTATGCCAGCCAAATTTCTTTGTTTTTTAATAGAGACAGTGTCTTTACTCTTGCTCAGGCTGGTCTTGAACTCTTGAGCTCAAGCAATCATCCCACCTCGGCCTCCCAGAATGCTAGGATTACAGGCAGGCTACCACGCCCAGCCAGTATTTTAAATAATTTTGTGCATGAAAGAAAGTCTGTGTATATTAACCATCAGAAAGCGTATTGTTGACACTTTCAACAATATCTTTCCACCACAGAGCAGAGACTAAGCAAAACAACACAGTGAGAGATGCGATATTTTAGTCACCCATGTGGACTATCTGTTATTATTTGACATCACCATCATTCCTGACTCTGAAGTTACATATTACCAATAAGCAATCATTTTCTTCACTTGTTCACAGATAAATATTTAGTAAAAAATATGATATACCATTAATACAGTGAAAAAATAATGTGTTCAGGCTAACTAAGCAGCATAGTGGCATCACCAGAATATTATCATTATTACCCGTAGAGGTAGGCCTGCAGGCCTGTTTGACACTTTCAACAATATCTTTCCACCACAGAGCAGAGACTAAGCAAAACAACACGGTGAGAGATGTACGTAGGCCTTGGCCCCCTTTGGGGCATTGTGGGAAACCTGCCATTGGCGTGTCTGGCTGGCACATGTGCCATTTTATTGCCCTGTGGGCATGTTTGCATGGGGGATATGGGCAGGTGCAGGAGAGATGTATTGCAGCTGAAGAGGCTGGAGAGGTCTTTTTCCCCTTAGGGATGCTGAATAAACTGTGTCATGCACCCATGTTTTGACGGCAGCCTGTCACATGACATCAGGTATGGAATTTTATGCTTGTGGCATCATATTCAGGATTAAAAAGTTTTGGATTTTGGAGCATGTCAGATTTTGGATTAGGGATGCTCAACCTGTGTACCTAATTATTTTCCTAAATATGGAAATGCATAAAACATTGTTGTAAAGTGAAGTTATCTATACACATGTTACATACATATCCTTATTTCTTAGGTGGTGCCTGGCAGTAAATTGCTTTCAGGTATATTTTTTACCTTTTTTCCAATAGGATTATACATATAATCTGTACATGTGCATAACAGATATAATTTTTTCTTTTAAAAAGTTAAAATATTTTGTCCTATCTTTACTTGTAATTAAGATAATATTACCATCTTTTAAAATCATATGTTTTTAAAAGTTACCTGAGGAACTTTCAGATTTAAGACTAAAATGGAGTTCCCAGACCCAGCAAACTAATTCCAGGACTAGAGAGGTTAAGTTGCAGCAGGAAAACAGATCCTCGCCCCCACACACCCACACACACATTGTTAGCTCATTGGTCCTCCTGTTAGCATCATTAAACTAAAAGGGAAGAACCTGACTTCTCTGGTGATATTTGAAAACAACGAAATATTCTGGTTTTTTGCACAGGTCTCAGCACAGATCATCATAATTGACCTCAGGCTATTACTTTTTTCTTTTCATTTGGCCTTGTGGGTTCCTTACTGAATAGCTGTTTTTAATATTGTAGAAACAATTACTACATGTAGTGCTGTCATTTATTTGTGCACCAAAATGGAGAAAGATACTTATTTAGGACTCAGATGTGAAATTTTCTCAAAGATTTCTCAAAATCTCTTTTGAGATTGAGGCCGTAAAACTGAAATTGCTTTCCAAGTCCTCATTCAATTAAAAGGCTTTTACTGGTATTCGTGGTTTAAAAAAAAAAAGTACAAATGTCTTCATAAGGCTGATTTTAGAAGATCAGCTATTTTGCAAAGGTCTGTGATTTATATCAGTTGCATATGGATTACCCATTCATTGCTGCCTTTTTCCCCCCAAAGAGATGAGTTTTTACTGAAGGTTGTAGTTAGTTTGTTGTTTTTATTGTTTTTCTTTTTTTTTTTTTTAAGGAAAGAAATTAGTTTCATGCATGAAAGTCAGTGCATGGTTTACACATTGCTTGAAACAAAAAACATACTTTTCTGTGTGTTGTTTCCCCCAAAGAATATCGGCTTTTGGAATATCTTCTATCATATTTAAAAAAGAAAGAGAGGGAGAATATATTCTCACTTTGGAAGAGACTCACATATAATCCACTCATGGTTACTTTCACTGACGTTTGATTCTTTTAGATGTAGTAGCTGACCAAATAATGTATTAAGTTATAAGACACCTTCTGGAATCCAGTTAAGGTATCTGGGTGAGTGCTGCTACTACAGATGAAGTTGTAGGATTCATTTGGTAGGACTGAAGAATCACTAAGTAGTGTAAATTAATTATATCTCACTCTTAAACTAAAAGTGCCCTTACACTTAAATAATTCAGACATAGTGATTTTCCTTAAACATTTAGTAGACACAGTGATTATGCTAACATTTGCTGTATTTTGGTGGAATTCACTTATATTAATGTGATTACAAATAGGCATTCCTGCATTCTTTGGAAGAAAGTATCTAATGCCTCAAAATGATACTTTCTATTTCTGCTCAAATTTACAAAGCCTATAAGAACATTTTATTATGCTTATAAGAAAACTGGTCTAACAGTTTAATAACTGATACTAATCTGCATTAATCCAAAATATTCGACCAAAATATGTCCATCGTAATCTGGTAAAGGTGTTGAGGAAGATTTTTTTTTCCCATTGCTAACTTTTTTAAAAATGAATCACATTAGATTGATATTGAGTGTATACGTTCATGGCCTGAATCTAGAGAGTTCTCACCTGGCTATAGGACAGATGTCATGGCCCACAGAGTTCCTAATCTTCCCGAGTCTTGAAGACTACTGAAACTTCAGGCAGGCCTGCGATAAAGGTATTTTCAGTATAGCTCTGTGATTATTTTGATTATTTCTGTAGAGCAGATGCACTTTGACCACCTTTGATGAGTTCCAGGAAGATGATGACAGAAAGAGGAAGGTTGAGAAAGACAAAATGTTCCCACCCTCTTTGGTCTTGAATGTGGGGTGAAAATGGCAGCACTGGTCATACTTTTCATAAGTGTTTCAGTTGGTGCCAAATTTGTAAGGGATCACCTGGTGAGCCTTGTCTGGAATTCCTCTAACTCTGGCTTTCTCGCTTTCTTCATATTTTCTTGTGGCTAATTTTCATTTTCATCCTTAATGTGGGGGCAAGATGTTTCTTCACAGTCTTCAAAAACAGGCATTCTTCATAGAGAAAAGGAGATCTTAATTGTCATTCAACAAATGTGTATTGAGCACCTGTAATAACCAGGATTCTAGAGAGAATGCAAAAATCAATTCAAACAAAATCCTACACCTGGGAGCTTATGTTTTGATGTGTATATCACTCATATATACAACAGAAGTGATGAGAAGCCTAGGAATGTTTGATACTTTGCTCCTAGGTCTGTAGCTTGCTTTCTTATTTTGTGGGCCAAGCCATGGACTAATTTGCCTGGCATTTTTAACATTTGTGTTTATTCCTCCTCCTCTCAAAAGGCAACAATTTTTATGATTCTAAAGCAGTTTCACCAAGTTACAAATACAGTTATCATGCTCATTCAGTTCATTCGTGATACAAATTACTGTTATACAGAGTTGGCACCCATTCAGTACACTGACCCTAAAATAGGGATGCCCCTGTAATAGAATAATGGTTTGCTTCTTTTGAAATCTGGAGGAGTGTAATATCTTCCCCTTCGCCAGAGTAGTCCTTTCTCTTTTTAGAGGGAAAAGTGGGAGGCGTAGCAGGCGAGGCTGGGAACCAGGAAACTAGCCACAGTATTGAATATCAGCCAGGTGCATCAGATTTAAAATGCAATGTCTATAGTTTTCTGAACTAGAGCAGAAAAATCTCTTGGAGTTCAAAGCAATCATGTTGACCTTCTTTATTGAGTAACCAAACAGCATGATATCGGTACAGAAATAGAGACATAGACATAGACCAACAGAACAGAATAGAGAACCCAGATACAAAACCATCTACCTACAATTAACTGATCTTTGACAAAGCAGACAACAGCGTACACTGAGGAAAAGAAGCCCCGTTCAATAAATGGCGTTGGGAAAATTGGATAGCCGCATGCAGAATGAAACTCAACCCCTGCCTCTCACAAAAATTAATCAAGATGGATAAAAGACTCAGATCTGAGTAATGAAACCATAAGAATTCTAGAGAAAAATGTAGATAAAGCTCTTGCAGATACCAGTGTAGGCAAAGGATTTATGAAAAAGACCCCAATGGCAATCATGGCAACAAGAAAAATTAATAAATGAGGTGTGGAAAAAAAATAAATGGGATTTGATTAAACTAAAAAGCTTCTGCACAGCTAAGGAAACAACACCAAGAAACAAACTGCAGAATGGTAGAAAATACTCACAAACTACACATCCTTAAAGGGCTAATTTTATAACCAGAATCTACAAAGAAGTCAAGCAAATCAGCAAGAAAAAAACAACCCTATTACAAAGCGGGCAAAAGACATGAACAGAAGCTTCTCAAAAGAAGAAAGACAAATGGCCAATAAACATGAAAAAATGCTCAACGTCACTGATCATCAGGGAAACGCAAGTTAAAACCACAGTGAGGTATTACCTTACCCTAGTTAGAATGGCATTTATCAAAAAGTCCGAAAACAATAAATGCTGGCATGGATGCAGAGAGAAAGGAATACTTACACGGTGTTGGTGGGACTGGAAATTAGTACAACCTCTATGGAAAACAGTATGGAGAGTCCTCAAAGAACTAAAGTAGACTTACCATTCTGTCTGTCAATCCCGCTATTGGGAATTTACCCAAAGGAAAAAAAGACTTTTCATCAAAAAGACACCTGCACTCGAATGTTTATTGCAGCACAGTTCACACTTGCAAGGATGTGGAATCCAAGTGCCCATCAATTCATGAGTGGATTAATAAAATGTGGTATATGTACACCATGCTACTCAGCCATAAAAAGGATTAATACTGTTTGCAACAATCTAGATGGAACTGGAGACCATTCTCCTAAGTGAAGTGTGTCAAGAATGGAAAAACAAACACCACATGTACTCATTATTAAATTGGAACTAAATGATGAGCACACATGTACACAGAGGGAAATAACACTCAGTGGACCTCAGCCAGGGGAGAGGGAGGCTGAGGGGGGGGACCCTACCTAACGGGTACTGTGAACACTAGATGGATGATGGGCACACCTTTAGCTGGGACTCAATAAAACCAGGATCCATGTAACCTGAAACATTTGTGTCCCCTTAAAATTTTGAAATTAAAAAAAAAAATTTAAAGCACAAGTTTTTAACTTGGGCTATAGGGGGTTGGAGATTTAGGGAAGGAAGACTATTTAGGATACAACGTAAAGTTCTGGACTTGATTTTAGGTTGCCCTATTTCATTTTAGAAAATTCAACTTTGCTATAGTACAACTTGAAACTTGAACAATTGATTTCAGTTGTTTTTTTTTTAGAGCCACAGTTTTGCAAGAGGTCATTGAGTTGTGTAAACAAAGTGAGTTCTTGAGAGTTTTGAAGAGATGGAATATGCAAACGTTAAGATTTATGTCTGCCAGTTTTGCTGGAGTTTTATACGTACAAAAAAATAGGAAATGTCACATTTCCTATTTGATTTTTAAAATGTAGACAGATGACAGCCCTACAAAGTGTAAAGCCCTAATTAAAATGTTTTCATTGTAAGAACTCATTGCTTATCAAACTATTATTGGCTTTTGGAATCTTGTTCTTATAATCATTTTTTTTTTGTCTTACTAGAATATATCATTTATTTTACCATTGCTGTTTTTTCAGTCCATATTGGACAAAATCTGAGACCGAAAAAAAGCTTAAGGAGGGGTACAAAAAGAATCTTAAATGATTTTAAAAATTTGTATATTTCATTTTAAAAGATGGATGTTGTGTTTGCAAGATTAAATGTATGATATCAGTCCACTCTGTCCCCCTTACTTTAGGCAAACCAATCCATATTTTCAGTATACTATAAGAATATATTATTTATTTTTCTGAAAAGTAAGCTTATGTGTTAAAATTTTGAAGACACAGTTGTAGAGCTTTACCTGTTTGGATGTGCTCAACCTGTTTTTTTTTCTCCTTTATAAGAATGCCTTCTTAGTTGCCCTCTGCTTTTACTAGCTGCCTGTATTCTAACGATTTGGACTTGGGAACTCTTCTGAATAGAATGTTTCTCTTCCATTCTCTACTTTGCATATTTTTAAATCTAGTTGCAAATATTTCTGTTCTTTTATACTCCATACTTCCTTTCTCATAATTAGGAATGTTCTGCAGATTTAGAGGTAGAATTCAAAACATGCACAAAGAAAAAGGCAAGGTGTACTCCTTTTATAAAAAGTCCAGAAGACAGCCTGGTTCACTGTTGCCAGACCTCTGGGATGCATTAGGGGAACCTTACTTAGCGTGTGACACAAGTTAATGAAGTTGAATTAGTTTCTTATTTTTTCTTGCTCACAAGTCAAAGTGAAGGAAATGAATCAGTGTTTTTTTAAAGGTGTATGTCAGAAGTGAGATTCATTTCTATACAGCCTCATCACTTGAGACTTGTTTTATTGCTTATAATGAAGAGGAGCAGGAACCTTCCATTACTTTAAGTGTTTACTAGAACGGAGGGAATGCAAAGTATTTGGGAATAAGAGTCATATAGTAGAATGTTTCCTTGGTTGTATATATTTTAATTGTTCTTTCTCTCTGCTCATTAAAGATTCCAGTGCTGAATATTCAAATGAAAATTTTTCCTGCACTTTGTACTGTAGCAGGGACCATATTTTCCTGTACAAATTACTTCCGTGTAATCTTCACAGGTGGTGTTGGCAAAAATGGATCAACAATAGCAGTGAGTATATCTTAAGATTTTCAGTAATTGTTTACACTAGGACTTGGTTTTGTGGTCACTTTGTTTTTCATTTGAAATCTATAAAACTATGTGTTAATTTAGACACTCTGCTTAGTCTTTAAAAATATAATTTTTTCCTGAGTTTAATAAATCCTTACATGCATTTATATGCTTTATATGTGCATATTTTTGTCCATACACATACTTTCACACATATATTTTTTTTAAGTATGATCCGCTTTGTAAAAATAAGCCTGCCTATGTAACGTGAAACCCTCAGTTTGTGCCTGTGCAATCCATGCTGCTACTTTTCATTAGCTATTCTAGTGTTCGCTTTATAGAGGTTGCTGGCTCTCAGGCACCATGAGGTTCTTGAAAGTTTGAGTTGAACTATTTTATAGCAGTTCCATGTGGTATCTGATGATTATTGAATACTCTTAACTTTTCTCTTCACTCTGTGCAGGGAACAAGTGTCCTTTCTCCTTTTCTCCATATTGGATCAGTGATTACATTAGCTGCAATGATCTACAAGAAATCAGCAGTTCAGCTTTTTGAAAAGCATCCCTGTCTTTATATACTGACATTTGGTTTTGTATCTGCTAAAATCACTAATAAGCTTGTGGTAAGCACCTAAGTTTTTATTTGTTCTGTTTTTCACCTTCATCTTACTGTGGTTTTATGGCCATAGTTTTCACTCTGTAGCTTCCTAAGCACTCCTAGAATTGCTCTCCTCCAGTCACATCTGTTGACATCAACAGGGGAGCTGTTTTTACTATTTTGGGAAGCTACAATTTGAGGTTACCAGTTATTTGAACCTCTATAACTTCTCACCCTTTTATCTACTGTTTAATTTTGTTGTTCAGTTTATTTACACGTTTCATTCTCAACCTTAAGTTGAACATTCAACTTTATTCTGTTTTATTCGTAGGTTGCACACATGACGAAAAGTGAAATGCATTTGCATGACACAGCATTCATAGGTCCAGCACTTTTGTTTCTGGACCAGTATTTTAACAGCTTTATTGATGAATATATTGTACTTTGGATTGCCCTGGTAGGTATTGTACTGCATCTTACTTCATGATTTGGAGGCTACCTGCTTTCTTGTTTCAGTGGCCCAGTCCTGAGAGATAGATCATATAATTGTAGTGTTTTAGAATGTCAGAAATCTGCATATGGGCTTTCAGAGAGTTCTTCATAGCTTCATATTTGAGCCATTTTTGTGTTACTCTTGTTAGTCTTGCTTACATCCGGCAGGGCTCATAAATTCCAAATTTCTAACTGCGTAAAGCGTGGGTCAGCAAACTACAGCCTGTGGGCTCACAGGGTGTTTTGGTAAACAGTTGTATTGGAACGCAGCCACGGCCATTCATTCACGTATTGTCGGTGGCTGCTGTCATGCTGTTGATGCAATGGCAGGGTTGAGCCGCTGTGACAAGGACAGTATGGCCCACAAAGCTTAAAATATTTACTGTCTGTCTCTAAGGAAGAGTTTGTTGATCCACAGTGTAAAGGAAAGATCATGAAGAAATTGAGTTATTAAATTGTGTAGAATCGAAGGTGAATCTGGAGAGAGAAGAAAGTCGGAGGCCACTCCTTCACTTTCAGGAATCTTAGGGAGAGCCTAGGCAGGTGCTAAGAATCTAATACTCTCTCTTCTTTCCAGGTCTTCTCTTTCTTTGATTTGATCCGCTATTGTGTCAGTGTTTGCAATCAGATTGCATCTCACCTGCACATACACGTCTTCAGAATCAAGGTCTCTACAGCTCATTCTAATCATCACTAATGAAGTAATTGGTGTTATATAGGAAACTCACGTTTTCTGCAGGAAGGAGTCCGAACATACTGAGAATGGGGGTGGATATGAACAAATATAATTTATAATAATCAATGTTGTATAACTTTTATTCTTTATTATTGGTAACACTCCCTACCTATCCTGTGTGAGAACGAGACCCATCCTGTAAACTGTACATGTTGTCATACAGGGTTTGGGCCAAGAAAGCATGCAGGAAAAAGATGCCATGTGTTTGTAATTATCCTGGATTCAGAATAATATTGTCATGGGGAGCAGATCCCCAGTGGTGGAAATTTCTAATGTAGACTATTTGCAGGCCAAAAGATGGTTGCTTTATAATTTTAACCAGTCATCATCTTTAGTAACATCCTTGTTTAGCATCTTCTCAAGCTTTCTTTACTAAGGGGTTCGGCTGTGACACAGATACATCCCACTAGCTTGTGAGGTGGAACTAGTGATAAAGACCTTGAAATTGGATTGAAAGGTTTCCTATCTTTACATTGTTGAGGAAGTCATTTTTTTATTGCTCAAGAAATGGTATCTCTCATGGGCTTGGGAAATCCTGTTAGCATGCAGAATAATGTGGTAACTTTGTTGATCCATTTTATTTTTTTAAATAAATATATGATCTGAAAGCCAGCTTTTTTCTCAGTTTTATTCAGTGGAAAGATAAACTAAGTCTTAATGTCATTCTTTAAAATTTAAGCAAAATTTATTTCTGTTGTTTAATAAATAAGGAAATTCGGTATGCTACATTGTTGTGATATGTCCTGTGACCTTTCTGTTTTGAAGAAACTTTAAAAAAGGAGAACGATGTTCATTTTTCCTGTTGATGGGTTCTTGATGTTGTAGTTGCCACCTATGCGATTATTAGTCATTTTGGAATCTCAAATCCTTCCCTTAAATTTTCAGTAAGTGTCTGAGCTTCTGAAAGGAATCACTTTGCCCTCTCCTTTTTGGTACCTATGCTATAGTTTGAAATGAGAACCAGGTGTCCACTATGAACCAGATTGTATACAGATTGGCTAAAATGAGGCATATTACTGATTTTTATCTATACCCTGCTCCATAATCAGAAATAAACAGTAGCTGCACTGCCTTACCTGGCAGCCAGAGCCCTGCCTTCTTGTACTTTTAATCCCATGTAGATCTAGATTAGCAATGAGAGCTAAACCTTTAATTTTTTTTTTCTTTTTTTTTTGCTACACTGTAGTAGGAAAGGGAAATCTCTCATTACCTCACTTGCTAGCAATTTCTCCAACATCTGGGATAGAGAAATAATAGATAGGAAACTGCTAGGACAGATCAAGTTTTGAAAACTAGAACAAAGAAGGAAGGATAATTCTACTTGTTTGGCACAGTTACATCTGTTGTCTTATTGACACAGCAGGTGTTAGTTTCTTACAGTGGAAACTGAGGCAGGAGAGGCTAAATGGCATACCTTTGTCACTTGCTGTTATTCAGAACGGAGACTAGAATCCAGATCTTCTGAATCCTGGCGCAGTGTTCTCTCCTATACCAAACCAGGCATAAACCTAGATATTGAGGGCTAATCGAAATGTGTATATTCTCCTAAAATCTTTTTCAACTTAAAAGGGAATCTGAACAGCACTCAAATATTTGGTGTGTGCTTCCTTCAGCCCTAGATACACCATCGGCCTCAGGTCGAGGGTGTATTTGTAGTAAACTTCTGCTGGCTCTGATTCTTCTTGTATTAATATACCTTGGTTGGGCATCAAAATCACCTGAAGAAGCTTTTTGACAGTACAGATTCCCAGGTCTTATACCTAGAAATGATTTGGCATGTTTGGGCAGGCTCTTCAGAGAGTATTTTCACAAGATTTCTAGGATTCTGGTTCCTGTTCTGAAGCCTTTTGAGGTACGACTGACTAGGTTTAGGAACCACTGCCACAAACTACCAAAAAAGATGTAATTCTTAGAAGCTGTGAAGAGTTGCAGCATAGTTAGGGGTGGTGTATGGACAGTGGGATATCTGCTACCTGCACTGTGTCTCTGCACTCCCAAAAGCAAATTACATTGGCTTTACCTTCAGTTTGGTAGCCCCTACCCCTCTTCCATCCTCCAAAAACTTTTGTACAGAATTCAGAGATTTCTGAGGGCCACACTCACACACGTTAAAAAAAAAAAAAAAAGGTGGAATTTTGAAAGGTAAGACCCTTCTAAAAAAGTTTCCCACTATTTGAACAGAAGGTATTAGTAGAGGTACAGAGGGAGGAGAGACTAGGTGACCACTCAACTCCTTTAGACTCTTTTCTCAAAGGGGAAAAATGTCAATGCACGGATCCCTCCACTTTTAGCTAAAGAATTGAACTGGGCTTCTCAAAGACCAGTCGGAGGTAGAAAGTCTAAGACGGAAGCACCAGTCCAAGTGAAGTGATGGATGAACACACCTGCTTAGGGCAACCATGTAGCATTCTTCACTGGCCCCGTTTGTTGACTGAAATTCCTACCCTCGAGTTACGCTAGACTGCAGCTGCTTCCCTCCGAATCGCAGCCTCTCCTCCCAGGATGCTGGAAAGCAAACCTGACGAGAACCAAGGACCCTGCTGCCCAGTGTCCAGTGTTGTTGCTGCCTTTACCAGTATCTCTTACCCTTCCTGTTAGAAGAAGGGGAGCTGCTAACCTCCATGATTCTACCACTCCAAACACAGCCTCAGGTTCAGGGCCACCATGGCCAGGGCCTCCACTTCTTGTCCATTCTGTTCTCACGTTTATTGCCTCATTTTCCTGGTTCTCCCCCCTCAGTGGAAGCCAAAGACACACACATAAGCAATAAGATTTTCCTCTTTACTCTCATCCTCACATGTCCACAGACCTTTTTTTACGTGGAGGGCCTAAGCCTTTGGGGCACAACTCTGTTCTCTATTGAAGATTTTGTAATGGCGGTCCCCAGGAGAGGGCAGTGGCAACAACTTGTAACCAAGCATCTACAACACCTGTACTACTGTTTCCTGCTCTGTGTCACCTCTGCAAAAAATGCAGCTCTGGGCCCAGTTCTGTGAGCATGGACTCAGAGCCCTCCAAAGTCCTGAAAAAGCTGATACCAGGGATACCAAACTCAGTCACCAGTTTGAAGCAAGACCTGGATGGTGGACTCAGAAGGAGGCTGTGGATTCTGGGGGCTGAGAGCTTCCTGGATCCTGCCACTCGGGCAGGGCCTGAAGTCCAGCACTGGCCAGTAGGTCTAGTCTCTCTTGTTCACACAGCTCTTATTTCACAGTCTTTTCCCTTGGTTTCTTCTGTTTCTTCTGTTCCTCATATTCAAGTATTTTCTGTTGGAAATAGCCTGTGGGTTCAGATACAGGTGTTAGAGGCATCTAATCTGGTCAGGCAGACTATGATGAGCTCAGGAAAACTGGCCAGAAATATCTTCTGCTCCCCATGCTCCTTTACCCACCCCCCCGCACCCCCCCACACATGCCCTTTCCTGCCTCGATTGCCCAGTATTTGTTTGGCTCAAAAAGGGCCCCACAAACAGAGGGCAATTAGCAGAAATCAGCTCTAGATTAAAACAAATATAAAAGGGTCTAGTCCTGCTGGCTGATAAATGGAACAACTACAAAATATCAGCCCATGAGATATTTTCTTAGGTTTCATATTACTTCATTTCAACCCATTAATAAAATTACAGCTATTTTGTGAGCCTCTATAGAGAAATACTCTTTCCTCCCCTCCTCTTCGTCCTAGAGGTACCCATCTCTGGACTTAGAACAATGGGGGCTGTCGCTGTACCTGCAGGGGGATTCTTGCTCTTCTCGGCTTCCTGGATGAAGAGGGAGAACAGCTGTGTCTTCACGAATTTCTTCACAAATCGGCGGTTGGTCTTGGAGGTCAGAGCCTTACAGAAGGACCGTTCTTGGAAGTGACCTTGGCCATTGGCCTCCCGCTTGATATAGGAAGCATAGTGGCCCACGGTTTTGACAAAGAACTGCACAAAAGGGCCTGAAACATGCTCGTTGATTTCTTCTAAAGCTGCAGGGGACATATGAAGACCATCTGAGAGAGCAGAAGGACGAAACTACCCAAACTCAACCTCCAAGTATGGCTTTCGTTGCAAGCTGAAAGCTCCTGGGGAAAGCAGTGGGGTGGGGTTCATGATTACTGACTGATGGAAATGGGAGCCTGGTTATGGGTTCTCTGCCATTGCTGAGGAAGAGTAAGGCCCATACTCGAACTTCCCCTGGGATGTAGGCCTCTGGGACTGGCCTGGACTGCTAAGCGAGTTCATTTTAGTTCTGGAAGGAAATAGTTGAGAATCATACCCTCGATCTACTTGGAGAAACCCCAAATAAGAGGGGCCTAGGACTTACTCTTTAACTCATCGATCCCCCGACCGAGAGAGCCCAAGATGTCCTCCTGAAGCTTTGGTGGTAGGATGTCTTTTTCATCACCGACCTAGGAGAGGACAGGGTTAGCTCAGTGGTCAGGCAGTCAGGAAGGAGGTATGGAGTGCGGCGGGTTGGCAGAAGAGCATGAGAAGGATGCGAATTCTATACCCCACTCTACCCCAAAATATCCACCACATCGTAGAGAAACAACCCAAGCTGTTTCTGGGTCTTCAGTCTGACTCTAAACATTAGTGAGGGATCCTTGAATCCTGTGGTACTTGGTTTATAACCCCTGCTCGAAATGCACTAACGCTGCCTTGCAGTGAAGTCCCCTGTATCTGCGTGGGCTCCGTGGGAGGAAAGTCTCGTTAGCACGGGTTCTCACGCAATAAAATTACTCGGTGTTGAAATAAATGGAGCATGATGAGACTACAGCGCCTGGGTTGGTGGCGGGCCTGCAGGGGATTTGACGCTTACCGACAATAAGAAAGTTCCTTCACAAAGATTCACCAACAGGACCTGAAATAAAGATATGACAGAATGGCTTTCCCTTTCTTCATAGACCTCAGGCGGACTCGCCATCTCCATTGCTGCCTGTGGCTGTACCTTTCAGCCCACGTAGCAACAAAATCAACATCAACTCTCATTTCCTGTCTGGCATTCTCCTTCCTCACCATTCCCTTCTGGAAATCTCAGTTCCCTTCCCGGGGAAAGGGTGCGGGTGTGTGTAGGAAGGTGGGAGAAAGAGCTAACGGGGAAGAGGAATACAACATGGGAAGCCACAGCCAGTCACTCCCTTAATAAAACATCGGCTGCAGAAATTGCTTCCCTACGTGGAGCATTTCATACGTGGCACACACAAGTGCTGGACCCATTTAATCATCTCACTTAATCCTCACAACAGTCCTGTGAGGCGTGTAGACACTGTCTCCGTTTTGCAGGTGGGGAAACAAATCCAAAGAAGTTGAGTTGCCTGAGTTAAGTCACACTGCTAACAAATAAGACCAGTTTGTTTCCAAACCTAGATTGGGACAAAGACTGGCATCTTTTGATTTTTTTTTAATGTTTATAACAATTTTATGTACATTTGTCTGGACTTCTACGGAAAAAAACTCAGAGCTTTGGGCTTCCAGCAGGAAACTCAACAAGGGAAGGAAATGAGCCCAGGGTCCACGGGAAGAGGGAAGGGAAGAAAGTGAGGAGACCGCGTGTCTACAGGCTGCGGGTGAGGTAAGCACAGGGTTGGAACTTGGAGGACCTGGGTTCCAGTACCAGCTCCATCGCCACCTGAGGGGCCTTCATTCTAGACCAGAGATTACAAAGAGGCAATCCTGCTGACTGAGCTCAATGAGCAGATCTATGTCTTTGATCTTCAGAGTGTTTTTTAAATAATTAGATTTGTTTCCATTGTTTAGATTGGAGTATTTCCCACAAAATTTGGATTTTTGCCAGCCTAAGACCCCGTCTCTACAAAAATTAGAAAAGTTAGGTGTGGTGGTGCACACCTGTAGTCCCAGCTACTCAGGAGGCTGAGGCAGGAGGATCACTTGAGCCCAGGAATTTGAGGTTGCCGTGAGCTAGGCTGACGCCACGGCACTCACTCTAGCCCGGGCAACAGAGCGAGACCCTATCTCAAAAATTTTTTAAAAATTGAATTTCTGGCTTCTCCTGAAAAGTCAGAGCTCCAACACTGGTCCTGGTCCCCCATTTCTAAAGGGCAACATTCAGGCAGAACTGAGTAGCAGCTGCCCCCTTTAGACAGGGTATATGCTCACCAGTTTACCATAATCTCCCAGATCCAGTCAGTGTTGGTCATTTAAATGCCTGCTGGTCCTCTTTTTAGTTTGTGACCCTTTGTCTTGACAATAGGAATCCTCCAATGTTCCCTTCTTCCAAGTACAAGAGAAGAGAGGGACTGGAAAGTATGCCAAAACACAGAGCATGCACTGTAATTATGCATCATCGGGGGAGAACACTGGACTAGTCCAGGCCGGAAACAGCTTGTACACGTGGGCTCAGATGCCTTCATGCAGGGAAGGCTATCGGGGGAGAGGGTGTGTCTGAAGAATTTTGGTTTTGGGGGTTGTTCCAGTATTTGGGCATATTACTGTCTGTAGGGTAATCCCTTCGAGAGAGCTTATATGGGAAGTCGGGGGATCCCCCAACACCCACCCTGGCCACGTGGCCCTCCCCTTCCGCACCCCCTGCCCGTTTCACGGAGCAGCTGCTTAGGAATAAAATAAGCCAAGGCTCTGGGATAGTAGGAGCCGCAGTCGGACTGGCCATCAGGGAAGGAGCCACAGCTTCTGAGGAGCTGGAGCTGCAGAGTCAGGAAGTTTCATAACTTCTGAGGTTGGGACATTGATTGCTAAACACGGGGCTAACACTCTGTCCCAAGTTAGTCACAAGGCCAATGCTGGTTCAAAGGGCATGTGTACTTAGCAGGCCTGAGGAAGGGTGGGCGGACTGAGGAAGCAAAGAAGGGAAACGCAGCCTGCTTCTTTACTTCCCAGCAATGCTTCCTACGGGAGGGGCTTAGGTTTTATCTGTGCTACGTTCCCGTTGCCTGTGCGGCTCCGGATAAGTCAGTTGAGTTCCCTGCACCTCAGTTGTCTCTTATGCAAAATGGGGAAACCCTTCCACCAAGGCTGTCTCCATGCCTCTTCATGGGTTACTTCCAGACCCTGCCTCTCCCCTTGGTAAGCCCTTTCTCTGCATAGAGTGAGTCCGTGGTCAGCCAGGGCAGATATTCCCAAGCACCTCTTCTGGCTTAAGATACAGTAACATGCTGTCCTTTGGAAGTTCCCACTGACAACTGAAAGCAGAGCACATGTTTTGGGTTGTTTTTCCAACACTGGGGATAGATGTATGCTGTTAATGCCCATTTTCGCAACTGAGGCATCTGGTGTGTTTGGGGCACTGCCAAGAATAAGAAATAAGAAACTAATAAAATCAAAGGGAATTGGGTCCTACATTCTCATTGGTCAACTGAGCTCTGAGCTACTCAGAAAGATGGCTTTTGCTGCAAAAATCTGCATTTTCAAGACTCATAGGTTGCAGGAGGGTTATGTTAGCTCACTTACATAGAATCTAAACAAATTCCAGTGGGGTGTGTGTGATATAGACCAGCTGTGTCACCCATTTGGGTGAGATGGGACACGCCAGGAACGGCTCATTGGGGCTAGCTGATGGAGGACAATCTAATGACCCCTGAATAAGCCAGGTGTTGCCCCTTAAGTCGAAAGGGAAAAGCCTTCAGGAAAAGGGGCCAGCATTTATTGAGCATCAACTATGTGCCAGGCATCAGGTTAGGAGCTTTATGTAGGTTATTTCCTCCACTATCCCTAAGAACTGAACATTGATATCCCCATTTTACAAATGACGAAGCTCGGGCTTAACGGGACTAAGGGACTTGCTCCTAATCACAGGGCTGTTAGTAGCAGAGCTGGGATCCGAATCCAAATCTGCCTGACTCCAGAGCATTCACTCTCCTTGCAGCATCGTACCTCTTCCATGGGGCTGTCCATGACCTCCTGCCGAAAGCGCATCTGTACTCCAACCATGAAGGGAGTGGGGCAGCAGACGGTGGCCAGAAGGCTCTCAGGGACAACAGGGATGTAGGTGTGTGCCCAGCTGAAGGGGTAGAGCAGCGCGGCGGCGGCGTGGATGCACTGGGACAGGGTGCTGGGGCAGAGAAGAAGGAGAGTCAGAGAGGCCCCTGTGCCCCCACCCAGACACCACTGTAGCCCACCACCCACAGCGGCTACTGCGCTGCTGCCTGTGCCCGCGCAAAAGGGCACGTCTGGGTGCCGTGGTGGTCACAGAGCTTGTAACTGCGCATTGCTGGGAGGGGCGGGGCAGAAACCAGGAGAGGCTGAGACCCCACTAATCAAGAGAGGCACCTCTACTTGATCACTCTTTTCCCAGTGAATCTTCCTCAACTCACTAATGGCCAACAATAAAAGTGACTCCAAAGAAGGGAGGGAAGAGTGGCCTTCATTCAAGCAGACAAGTGACTGAGCGCCTACTGTGTGCTCACAACTGTGCTAAGGATGTGGACACCGGGAGACACTGACCCTGCTTTTAAAGAACCCACAGTATAGTGAAGAGGCAAACATACAAACACCGGGGGCTCAGTGGAGAGGCAGAGCCTTTTTTTCCTCCTCATCCCCAGCCCTTACCTCGCACGGCTCCCTCTGGCCACTGAAGCTTATTAAAAGTTACCAGGTTGGTGCCTGAGTTAACTTGGGAAATTCCAAGGTTCTAGGAACCTCTGCCCGGCAATTCCTACACGGAAAGTCCCGCAGAGGTAGCTCCTCCAGCCTTTCCAGCGAAGCATGCCTCGTGTCATTCCAGCCCAGGTCACGGCACGGCCCCACTCCTCACCCTACCACACACACAGCCCCGCTCTGTCCTCTCTGTTCTCCACCAGCTTTCCTGGCTCCTCACTTCTCTGGCCAAATTGCCCCAAAGCCCAGGCCAACAAAAACAGATGCGGGAATCCTCGTTCCAATTCTTGGTATCAAGCCAGCACTTCCTGAGTTAGCAAGACTGAGTCTCTGAGAGTCTGGCCAAGGCTTAGACTGACTGGAAGTCCCCACCCTACGTGAGCTTCGGGGATCTGGAAAACTCAATGGGGAGGAAGCGGGGAGTGCTGGGGTTTCCCTGGAGAAAGCTGGTGCCAGAGAGGTGAATCCCACCATCCTGCACCTCCCAAACTCTGACCCGAGGGGGAAGGGCCAGAACCCAGCTCCAGCCACACGGAAACTTCTGGTTTCCATACAGGACTGGGGAGTGGAAGGGCTATTTCTAAAGCAAAAGATTATGCCACTTCCCTTAAGGATTAGCCTACAACTTGTTCCCCTTTGGTTATCACTGATTTTTTATAGAATTTTCAACACTCAGACCCTATTCCCTGCCCGGGGTTCCTTTCCTCTGAAACCCAGGACATCGGCGTGCTCCTCTGACTTCCGTTACTTGAGTCCCTAACATCTTTTTCTTCTTCCCTAAAAGACAGAACCAGGGTTGTCTGCCCAATTTCATTAGTTCTCTCCCTCTGCAGGTACGAATTCAAGGTTCACGCCTACTGCCTTACGATTTTTTTTTCTCTTCCCCATTCTGTCACATCTTACCAAGTCTTTCTCAGCCTTGAAGCCCCTCAGAGGTAGAGACCAAGACGTGACAGCACCCTGCTTCGACTGTACACAGGGACACACTCAACGGCGACGTCACTACAGATAGCAGCTGGCACTTACCAGTATGTACCGGGCAGGGCGCCAGGTCCTGGCGTGCATTATTTCATTTGATCCCCGCCATGACTTTACGAGTTGAGTGCAATCATCTCCATGTCACAGATAAGGATCGTGACTTCGAGAAGTTAAGAAACTAACTCAAGGGAAACCTCATAGCTAAAAGTGGAAGAGCAAGATATGGACCTCACTCTGCTGCCGCCGATCCCTACGAACCACTAGACCGTTTTGTATCACCTTGAGGTCAAGGACCATTGCTTTCTTTGTATCCTCCCAATGCTTGGCACCTGGCAAACAGGTGGCACGCAATAAATGTTTGTTGAATGAGTGAATAAATGAATAGATGGGCCTAACCTTCATGCTATTATCTGCCTTCCTGCCCTGTTCTCCACCCTCCTTCCCTCCCTCAGCCCTGCAAGGGCAGAATCGTGTCTGCATCCACCCTAACTGGTCTGCCTGGGCTGTCTCTCCTACTCTTCTCAGACTAGGTCAGGAAACTTCTTCAGGCCCAGGCAGCAGTCTGGAGGCAGGGGAGGCTGTGTCTCTAAGCTTAAGGTGCAGATCAAGGAGCTTGGAAGGAGGAGGGTGGGCACAAGGGTCCCACAGCCCGATCTCCTTGGAGAGCCTCGGTCTGTTCCCTGGAACTCGGGGATGCCGGCCAGTCCAAGTGAGCCATCCAGCAGCTGGGCCCACCTGAGACCTTGTGCCAGGAAGATGATTTTTCTCTCCAGCACCGCAGAGGCAAAGATCTGAAGTATCTGTTCAAAACTGAGACAGTGCAACAGAGAACTAAAATCCACGTGTTCCAGGTGGGAGTCCAGGGGCCGTGTCAGTGAAATGAACTGTGGGGAAACCAGAGAGAGAGAGAGAGAGGGAGGGTGTCACCACACTGCGAGATCACACAGGCCCAGGAGTGCTGGGCTCTACCAGCCTCTACCGCTTCTCTGCACAGGAGTGAATCTCATCCTGTCTTGCTCCCCTGCTAAAATCCCATCGACGGCTTTCCTCTGGGCACGAACAGCACCCGTATAATCTTGAGCACGGCCCTCAGGTCCTGCCCTCTCCCTCCCTCACCTCCCTGAACACAGTCCCGCCTCTCCCCATGCCTCCGCACATCCGCTTCTGTTCCCGGCACTCTCCTCTTTCCTACCTGCAGCACCACTGGCGCTGGCCCTCCCCCGCATCTGCTCCCTTCATCCTTTTTTTTTTTTTTTACACAGAGTCTCACTATGTTGCCCTAGAGTGCCCTGGTATCAGCCTAGCTCACAGCAACCTCACACTCCTGGGCTCAGGCGATCCTCTGCCTCAGCCTCCCAGGTAGCTGGGACTACAGGCATGCGCCACCATGCCCGGCTAATTTTTTTCTATATATTTTTAGTTGGCCAATTAATTTCTTTCTATTTTTAGTAGAGACGGGGTCTCGCTCTTGCTCAGGCTGGTGTCGAACTCCTGACCTTGAGCGATCCACCTGCCTCGGCCTCCCAAAGTGCTAGGATTACAGGCGTGAGCCACTGCGCCCGGCTAACGTTTTCTACAAATAAGGCCATGTGGTTTTGAGGAGTAATCCTACAAGATTCCTGGCATATGCAGGTGCATTTCTGTATCATATGATAACCATGACTTTTGAAACCATTATGTTTCTCCCAAACACCAGGATTAATCCATAGATGAAGTCTTGGGCCACTTCAAATAATGAAAATAAGAGCATGCTAATGTCAATGGCAGTGTGTTACAAAAGAAGTAGGGCAGAAAAAAAGCAAAGATACACCCAAAAATGGCCTCTGGCAGGAGCTATAGAAACATTAAAGCTAGCAGGAGCCTGAGGGAAATTTCTAGCTGATGCTAATTATACTTTAGCCACCAGCTACCTCGTTGTGTTCGTTTGTGGTTGGTACAACTTCTCCCAATGCGCAGGCTACTGGTTGCTGTCCTCCAGGGATAATTCTGCACAGCTCTGAGAAGAAAAGACTTCCATGTATATATGAGGTTGAAAGAAAGGTGACTAAAATAAAATGGAGATGTCATATTAAGATGAAGCCAATATTTGTTTTAATTAAAAATAATCGATATTGGGAGACAGAGCAGGATAGAGAAAGAAAAGAGCTGCTAATTTAAATGGCACTAAAATGCCATGACCATAGGCAGGTACCACCATAAACAGACATCAGCAGCTCATATGCATGATGTCCCTTGAGAGGTGGAGCAGTGGTTTCTGATAGGTTCAAAGTCAAATCATGAGTTCTGCCTACACATTGTCAGGCTATGTTGGCTGAGTTCCCCCTCTTGGCATCCCTGATCCCACTATCATTCTCATACCACTTTGTAATAATCCAAGAGCCTTCTTCTCAAGTCTGTCCATTTCCAAAGAGGCTCATGCCCCTAAACTGTTCCTCTCCACCTGCTGTGGACTGCACAGTGTTCCCTCTAAATTCATATATGGAAGCTCTAACCCCCGATGTGATTGTATTTGGAGATGGAACCTTTGGGAAGCAATTAGGTTTAGATGAGATCAGGAGAGTAGAGCCCCCATGGTGGGATTTATGCCCTTACAACAAGATACCAGAGAGCTTGCTTCCCCCCCCCCCCAACCCGTGTCTTCACGAGGACACAACAAGAAGGTGGTTTTCTATATCCCAAGGAAAGAGCCCTCACCAGACATCGACTTTTCTGGCATCTTGATTTTAGACTTTCATTTTCTAGAACTGTGTGAAATAAGTTTCAGCTGTTTAATCCACCTAGTCTATGGTATGTTTTTATGCAGCCCAGGCTGACTAAGACATTCTCTCTGCCTCATGCCATCCAAAGTTACATTAAACCATAGGCAGTATGTGGTATACTTTTTGTTTATTTGTTTAAGGAGTCAAAATCTCCAGGTTCGGCCAACAGTAAGTCATGTAGACTTGGCCAAGGTACTCAACTGCTCTTGATCCCACCCACAAATTTGAGAGATTTAGCTAGAAGATCTGTAAGTAGTTCTGATCCTTCCATCTGATAATACCAGCATTTTTATCCAGAGCTGCTTATTTGCCAAATGAATGCAATTGGCATGAGGCCTGCAGGAAATATCTTGAGAAACGGAGTTCCCAGTGTTCATTATTGTACCCCATGGCATTTATGTTCACCATCATGATAGAAAAACAAGGGTTAGCAAATTGACCCTCTGCTTCTGCAGCTGCTGACCCTGGTCATCTTAGAACAGAAGCAAACGAGCCCTGGAGGCTTGGACCGATTCCAACAACAATAAATAGCTTGCTTTGAGGCAGTTACCCTGCCCGAAGGACTGAATGGCCAATGGTAACAGCCGTGGCACACTATCATGCACTGCCCAAGTCTCCCGTTCTGCTGAGCTGATGCTGGCAGCGTTGCTGCAGAGGAACAGAGTGAAGCCCTTTGGGATATCCTGAGTCGCGTGCTTGGGCACCGCACCTCATATAGTTACTATCAGGATGATACCTTTTCAGGGATTTCCTTCAGGCAAAGAAATCCATTTGGCAAAGTCTGAAAGGCAAGCATCTCTATCTGGCTCCTGTCATCCCAGACCTAAAATACATCAATAAAAGCCGTGTTCTAGGGTATTATGAAAATTACTCCAAGGCAATACAAAAAAATTGGCTCACACTCTATTCTGGGTTTCTTGCACTCTGTTATTTCAGTCCATGACTAAAATGCAAATGGTATATAATAGCAACATGTACTCAAAAAAAAGGGGGGAGGAGAAGAAGAAAAGGAGACTTTTTCTCAAGCAGTAGGTAAAGGAAGGCAATTTAAATGACAGTCCTTTTAACTTTTCCTCACTTTGCCCATGTGACTTTGTCCTTGTTCATCTAAATCCTAACAGAATGGAGCTAATGTAAGAGGGATTCTGAAATCAGTGATGAATGTGAGGGACTGAGACAGATGAAGGATGCCTTGAAGAGTTATTTGGTCCAAAAATAACTTCAGTAATTCTTATTGCTTCCCTGGGAAGCGATGAAAAATCACCCGAGGTGCAGTATATTCACAACAAGAATGGGACCTTGCCTTCGAAAAAGTGCAGTCTTAAAGTGTAGGAAATTGGGAAAATATTCAAAGTGATATTATATAACAAAGACCAGAGTTGGATCCCAGCGAATGTTTCAATGTTAAATTTCTACGATCATTGTTAAGTCCACGTATTTAGTTGCAATAAAGAAAGGCAAATTCTATCTAGAAGAAAAAAAGTTCATTTAAATATAAATTTTAGAATTAGTTTCTTTAGAATTCAATCTTAAATATGGAAAACAACCATGTATCATACAGACTGGAAGTAATGTTTCTTAACCAGGGGTGACTTGGCTTTGCAGGGGACATTTGACAATGCTTATCCCAATCTGAGGGGTGAGCACTCCTGGATTCTAGTGCATAGAGACCAGAGATGCTGCTAAACATCTTACAATGCACAAGACAACCTGCACAGTAGAAAATAAAAAAAATATTTGGCCTAAAATATCAATAGTGCTGAGGTTGAGAAACCCTGAGTTAAACAATGTACTTCCAAAATGAGGTGACAATGATATTAAATTTTTTAAAAAGCAAAATCTCTATAAGAAAGTACTTTCAACAGGTGAAAGAGATATCATTAACAATATAGAAAGACCATTCATTGCAGTGCTATAATCAGATCCATTCATTGGATTTAAAATCCATAGCCTATTAGAGTCTAAGAAGTCTTGCAGATTCCACATGCATTATCAAAAGGAGAGGCCACAGTGGGAAATACAATACCCTAACTGTGTGGACCAACCCGTAATTATAGGAACTTAAATTATTCCTATGGACCAATAGGTTGGTGGAAAATTATGAGTTTGAAAACTCAGATGAAGAAGCACATTAACAATATACATAAAGTTCTGGTAGGTTAAGTGTGATGTTATATAGAAGACGCTACCTCTGTCCTCACAAGACTCATAGTGTGGTTTGAAGGATAAGATATATGTATGTCCACACCACTTATTTATTAATTTACTAAGTGAATGTTTGACTCCCTGCTGTGTGCCAGGCCCTGGGATGCCACTGAGCACACAGTGATTGTTCACCCTATAGTGCTGGGACTTAGTGTCAAGATGAAAGGACAGTTTTCAGAGTTATTACTATGGAAATTATGACTATGAACATGGAGGGCATAAGTCAGGGGATCCTAATGTAACCTGGGAGTCAGGGAAGCTCTCTCTGAAATGACTTAAAGCATGGTACAACTGTCCAGATAATGGAGCAGAGTTGAAAGAAGAGGGGAGAGTAATGGTTCAAGCAAAATGTCATTTGTGCCCTCTTTCCTGCAAGTAGTTTCAGAGTCAGGAAAAATAAGATGAGCATATGTGATGAGAAGAGGAGATTTTCCTTACCATTATGCCTCCTAACTCCCTTAGTACTATTTGTCCAGGTCCTTGTACTAAGTGTTAGAGTTCTGCTTCTGGAGATCACTGCTATAGCATTTTGTAAAAGCACCAGGATATTCACTGAATTTCTTCCTTGGCTTCCCTCCATGTGCTGTGGAATCTAGAGATGCCTACATAAATGAAAAAACCTATTTATGAATCTTAATAAGAATAGTTGACAGTGGTGCTGTGCTATGCCAGGGAACATGCTGCTAAGATTGCCAATCTTCAAAGGCTTTGCTTTAATGGCTGGACAGAGTAGAAATCTGGAGTAGCTGATGTGTTTTTAATGTCAGTAAAGTATATGGAAGAGCATCAACTGTCATGGTGATGGCATTGTATTAGTAAGCAAAGAGGAGAAAATTTGCTAAATCTCTATAATGACCAGAAGGAAGAATTTTTTATGAGGAAGTCAGTAAATAAAATATTTTAAAAGCAGGTTTGGTGTTTTATTAATAGCATAACCTGGGCTGGTGCTCTTATTTGGTATAATGTAGAGATGATTTGACTAATTCAATGAGCATCTTATTCTTACTCAATACTGTTAGTGCTGTGAATCTTCTAACTAGAAATTTCCCCGGATATGAATTTCATTCAACCTCCATGAAAATATTTTTAGCATTTTGAATAAGTAACAGTTATAGAAGACTGTTGCTAGGTGCACGCGCGCGCGCGCGCACACACACACACACACACACACACACACACACACATACACAAAACTGCAAGTAGGAAAATTTCTTCTATGCTCTCAGATGACCACCACTGGATGCAACTGATGTTCAGAGCCTGAAAATCCCAGTGAACTAGATGGTACCATGTGTGAGGATACGCAGCTCCCTAGTGAGGACTCTCTGAGGAGAAATAGATCTGATCAGGTTTAGAAATCACTTCCACTCACAAGCTGGCAAAACAGAGAATGTTTTGTAATCACGTTTTGTGAAAGTTCCAAGTGATGACGAGTATTAATCCCCCAGGTAGCAAGTCAATGTTAACACATGTTTGATAACCTTTGTGACAAAGGCAGGTTTAAGGAAACCAAAGGATTTTGTCAGGATTTTAAAATATAATGTGTTCTTCTTTTACAAAAGGCCAGGATTAATCAACTCATCTTTTCTGCCCAATTTGATAATACCTGAAAGTTAGATGAGGAAAAATTATTTTCATACTAATATTTAACATTAATTTTTTAGATAAATAAAGACCTAACAGTTTGAATGAGGAAAAGAGAAAGCATATTTCTATCACATTCAGTAAAAAGAGTCAAATAATGTAGAAGGGTGAAAAACATATAGTATTTTTTTTAATTTCGGAAAAGTAGAACATAAAACACCCTACACATTTAGACTCCCCTACAGAATGTGAGCCGTATTATGTATTTATTGAATAACAATAAAATGACACCACAAATAATATTCTGTATAAAGTTCAAACCCATCCTGTGAAGCAACTGCTGATTTTTACCAGGAATTATTTTTTTTATCAGATTAGGAAACTTCAGCTCAGGGACTAAAGATTTTTATACAGGAACACAAAGCTAATAAATAGCAAACCCAGCCAGATGATCAGAGATAGAAAGCATCAATTATTTGACCATGCGACATTGGTTACAAGTACTAAGAAGCATTGAGGAATTGGTCCATCTCCGGTAGACTTACCAGACTCCTCTAGACTAAATAAATGCTACGGATTTCTTCAATGGAAGGAAATACGGAGTCCAGAGGAAGCACAAATGAATAGTCATCATTTCTCTGAGTGAAGGGAGGGTGAGGCACAAAAAAGTTCATAGGAAAGGTAAGTCCCAAAGTAAAGGAGATGTCCACTGTGCAGGCCTGAATGGGCCGGTACAGCAGCAGGTGGCACAGATCAGGAAGAGCCAAGCAGTCAGAAGCAGCCTGGCAAAATTGGAAGTGCATGGGGTTCCGCCTAGCTGAGTGTTCATTCATATGGAGGGGGAAGAGACAGCGCTGCAGGTAGAGGGGAAAGGGGATGTCAAGAAAGGGAGGGAAAAGTCATGAAAGTCTTTGGAGCCCTCACTAAGAGGCTTTGGGTTAAATTTTTTCAGTATGGAAAACCATGCAAAAGTTTAATTGTGTTTAAAATTTTCATTCTAAAAGCTTACTCTTTTTAGAAGAGATAGACAAGCTAACAAGGAGCAAGACTGGGGGCTGAACTAACAATGAGGAGAGTGTTTGATTGTGCAGACTAGACATGATAATGGCTTTGGGCAGTAGCTCTAGTTGCGTTTTCATGTTTCACACACTTGCATGTAGACCTGTAGAGTTATTATGTAAAGCAATTTAGCCACATGTAGCTAGTGATGAAGTTGTTCCTACTGAGGAAAATGATTTGTGTTATTTTTAAGAGAAAAGTAATTAACATATTCAATAGATCAGAACCTCTTAAATCTAGTAAGGATAGAATAATGGGCAAAGAACAATACAGAAAATAACTTCAAGTGACTATTAAAAAATATGCAAGGAAGTCCATACCAACTAATAATTTAAGAAATGAATTTAAAACAATGAGGAGCATTCTATTACAGGTCTACCATTTGATAAAAAAAACAAAAAAAACCCTATGGTTAGTAAGGCAAAGTGACATCTTCCAATGTTTTTGGTAGACTGATTCAAAATTTGATAAATTGATTCAAATATTTGGAAATAAATCGGATAATAGCTATAAAGAAAAGTTAAATTTTTCCCACATTCTTTAATTCAATAATTCAACCTCTGGGAATTTATACAAATAACAACAAGGTGGCCTAGTACTATAGTTAAGGGTGTGAATGTAGGTGCTGGGTTGCTAGGGTTTAAACCTAACTGCTATGTAGCCCCGGGTGAGTTACCTATTATAGTATATTTGTTCTTAGCTTCTTCAACCATAAAATAAGAATCATAATAGGACCTGCCTCCCAATGTTATTATGAGTCTGAAATGAGTTAAGATTGTTGACTACTTAAAATAGGTACATAGTATTAAATTAATATTTGTTTCCTAAAAGTACATAAAGACTTATGTATTAGCATATTCATCACAGCATTATTTATTATAGCATAATATAAGAAACAAACTAAATAGCCAGTGGTAAACAAACGAGTAAACTATGTTGTGTTTAGTAATTATACATGAGACAAAGACAAAATCCAAAGTTGGAAGTATCAGAATAGGTAGTCCAAAAGTTAGATGACAGGTGAGGGGAGGGAAGGAAGGAATCTGTATGGCTATCCATGAATAGATATATTATGAATACTTGTAAATTTCTCTTTTTAAAATTTTCTTTAATAAATTTTTATACTTAGACTAAATGATCTCAACTCAAAACAATATAAACAATGATTCTAATCTAGGTAAGTATTCTATCCCTTCTTCACATTATTACATTCATGTATTTTCCAAATTTTCCATAATATATGCATAAAATGTAATCAGAAAAACTTAATGTTATTTAAAAAGACATAATTTGAGCATTTCTAACTTTATATTAGTAATCTATCATAACCTTCAAATTCATAACCTAATATCAAAATAATTGAATTGAACCTCATTGATTTTTAAAAATATTTCTTGATACATATTCTATAAAAGCAATTTATTAAGTTACTTTCAATAAATTCATAAATAATTTGAACGTCTTCAGCCATCCGTAGTGCATTAGTATGTGAATTTGGAGGGCTGAATTATTATTTTTATTTTGATAAATATACATAAGATTTACCATTTTAAGTGTACAGTTTGATGGCATTAAGTACATTCACATTGTTGTGTCTCAGGCACCACTATCTGTCTCCAGAACATTTTTTATAACATTATGAAAAACTCTATACCCTTTAAACAATGACTCCTCATGCCGTCTTACCCACAGTCCCTGGAAACCACCATTCTAATTTCTGTCTCTGTGAATTTGACTATTCGGATATCTCATGTAAGTGGGACCATACAATATCTGTCCTTTTGTATCTGCTTATTTCACTTAGAATAATGTCTTTTAAGGTTCATTCATGTGTCAGAATTTCATTCCTTTTTAAGGCTGACTAATATTCTATGTGCATATATACCACATATTGCTTATTTATTCATCTATAAATGGACATGAGCTGCTTTCACATTTTGGCTATTGTAAATAATGCTGCTATGAACATGGGAATAAAAATATCTGGTCAAGTCCCTGCTTTCAGTTCCTTGGAGTGGTTCAGATGATAAAATTCTATGTTAATGTTTTGAGCAATTGTCATATCATTTTCTACAATGGTTGTACCATTTCCCATTTCCATCAGCAACACACAAGTGTTTCAATTTCTCCACATTCTTGCCAACACATGTTATTTTCTGTATTTTTGTTTTTAATAATAGCCAAGCTGGTAGTAGAAAGTAGCATCTCATTGTCAGTTTTATATGCAGTTCCTTAATGACTAGTGATGATAATGAGCTTTTCATGTACTTATTAGCCATTTGTATGTCTTCTTTGGAGAAATATCTACTCAAGTCCTTTGGTCATTTTTTAATTGGGTTGCTTCTTGTTAAGTTGTGGGAGTTCTTTATATATTGTGGATACTAATAGCTAATCAGATATATGATTTGCAAATATTTTCTCTTATTCCATGGGCTATCTTTTTACCCTGTTGATAGTGTCCTTTGATGCACAAAAGTTTCTATTTTGATTTGTTTGTTTTTTTGAGACAGAGTCTCACTTTGTCACTTGGGTTAGAGTGCCATGGCGTCAGCCTAGCTCATAGCAACCTCAAACTCTGAGGCTCAAGTGATCCTCCTGCCTCAGCCTCCCGAGTAGCTGGAACTAGAGGCAAGCGCCACCACACCTGGCTAATTTTTTCTATCTTTAGTAGAGACAGGGTCTCACTCTTGCTCAGGCTATTCTTAAACTCCTGAGCTCAAGCAATCCTCCTGTCTCAGCCTCCCAGAGTTCCAGGATTACAGGCATAAGCCACCATGCCCGGCCCACAAAAGTTTTTAATTCTGATGAAGTCCAATTTATGTATTTTTTCATGTGTTGCCTGTGCTTTCAGTGTCATGCTTAAGAAATTATTGCCAAATCCAGTATTATGAAGCTTTCCTCTTATGTTGTTAGTGGAAAATGATCCAAACTCTGTAAAATAATTTAAAGAGGTTTAACATGAGCCAAATGTGTGTGACTGACCTGAAGCACATATCCTCAAGAGGTCCTGAGAAAATCTGCCCATGGTAGCTGGGTTACAGTTTGGTTTTATACATTCATGGAGACAGGACTACACGTAAGACCCTAAGTCAATACGTGGAGGGTGTACATTGGTTTGGTCCCAAAAGGCAGGACATCTCAAAATGGGGTGGCTTACAAGTAATAGGTGAGTATAAAGATTCCTTGATTTGTAATCGCTTAAAGAAATGAAGCTCTGTCTAAGTCCTGGAATATTTTAACTTAAGAATCTCTGTTAATCAGAGATAAGCCACTGACATATACCAAACTCAAGTGATCTGTTAAGTAAATTGATGGCCTGTAGAAATGCTTTAAGCCTTGCCTTGTATAGCCTTAGGCCTGTTAACTATTTAGCATCTTACTATTACAAAGGATATTTCCAGAAAAGGGAGGGGGCACGACAAGGCATGTCTAACCTTGGTTCTTTTTTGGCCAGCAACTCAGCTTTAGGGTACTTCTGGGGTTCCCTTGGCCAAGAGCGGGTCCATTCAGTCATCTGGGGCCCTTAAGATTTTATTTTGGTTCACAGTGTTTTCTTCTAAGAGTTTAATTATTTTTTTAATTGGTTTGTTTTTAGAGATTCTTTTCTTTTACTTATCTATCCAAGGAGTAAAAATCCCTATGGAATACAATTTTTAAATTGGATCAGTAATCGTGAAAAGGGGATAACTCTTTTCCTCCCTATCATAAAGGGTCACAGTCAATGCCCCACAACAACAACAAAAAACAGATTAACAGGAGAGAAGCATAAGAAATTTATTACTATTAATTGCACATGTGTGCATGGGGCATGATTGATACTTAAATGCCCTCTTCTTAGGGGAGAGGAAAATGAGGGAATAAATAAGCCCAATGTTCAGACAATTGTTCACAGGAACAAAGCTTTTCTTATCATGCAGACAAAATTTTTTAGGTGATCTCTAGGAGCTGCTCTCAGAAGAACAGATGAGAAGTCTGTGGGCATGGTAAGGACTCCTAGTCTTGTCTCTTCTTTGGTGGTCAATCTTTCCTGGTTGTTTGATGAGATTCTTAGGGGTCTTAAGACAATTGCATTTCTTTTGGAAAGAAGTTTTCTTGGTCAGCTAAGGCTTGTTGGGTGGGGACACGACAAGGTTCGGGACTTTTCTTCCCAGGCAGCTTCTAAGGCCTCTTAGCAGGTCAAAGCGCCAGTCTTTGGGGTATCACTTTCTGAGCTCCAACAGTACTCTAATGCTTAGTTTCTCAGCAATGCCAAAAAAAGATATTCCTTCAGTCTAATAGTAATTTCAAAAACAATAAATATGTTTATTTTTCTTAGGCTTATTTATATAGAGAGTGGCTGAAAAATCCTGAGGAAAAGAATTAGATACACTAGACTACAGTTCATGGTATTTCTCATAATTATGGGCAAATCTTTTTGCAAATAGATATGTTCCATTTGTGGCATATGAACAGCAATATATGAACTATATTGAGTCACTGTGGACTAAATGGTTGTGAGGAAATGAGTCCCATCTGTTAAAGCAGAATATCTGAGAAGTCATTCGTCACATTTATTCTGTATTCAGTTGATGTGGACATAATGGGACTAAATTATAGAGATGACGTTATGGAATCAAACACTTAAGTGCTTATGCATCAGCCTGCTTAACAAGCTACTAAATGACAGGCTGTCTGCATTCTGAATTCAAGAGCAAAAGGAAAATTAAAAAGGCCAACAAAGGTTTTGGTTCTTTATTTATAAGCTTCATTCCAAAAATACTTAGTGACAATAAAGCAATTCACATTCTAGTTTTGAAGGTTCTAGAGTCATAGTGATAATAATTGGAAAAGGAGGAAGAAATTGGGGACTTGATGTCACTGCTTAAGTCAAGATTACTCTTTTGCTAAATTTAATGATTATGAATTGTTGAAGTTGTATTGGTGATAGGGTGCAAGGGCAATTGAATTGAAACTTAGTTCTTTTTAACAAATAGTGTTGGAACAACTGGATATTAACATGTGAAACAATAAAGTTGAACCCCTACCTAACACCATAAACAAACTTAACTCCGATCGGATGAATTTGTGTGGATTTCATGGAGTGTTGATCTCATATTGATTGTTAGAAAGGACTAAAAAGTATAGTCAACTATAAAGTGTGATTTTACTAGCTCACTTTTGGTCAGAAAATTAGAGGTTTTTACCTTCTGCCTTAACTTTACTGACAAAGCTTTTTCTCCATTGAAATATTTCTATAGTTGTTGTGTAGATCCGTAAGTTTTGTGGAGAGGATCTCTGATGCAGTAGAGAAATCTGAGTTAGAATCCCTTCCCTATTACTTTATGGCTATATACTTTTTGTGTAGTCCTTGGTTTCCTGTAAGCTACGTGAAAATGATGACAGTATCTAACTGATATGGCTCTAGAAAGATGTAAGGAGATAAAACATATAAAGTATATACAGTACCTGGTATATCAGAGAACTTCAATGTATGATAGCTAAAATTGTTACATAGTTTATAATTACATCTTCTTATATAGAATAAATGGAAAATGTTTTAATTTTTACAGAATATTTTAATCTTATACACTTTTCACCTCAGTGGGTAGGACCTAGATTGTTCGATAAATGTATTATTCACTGACATATGTAATTGAAGTATAAAGAGACACAAAATTCACCCTTTGTTACAATAAAAATGACAGAGCCCAGACTCACAGGAACAAAAGGCTAAGTAAATGAAAACCGAGTGGGAGGGGAATAGGCCATGTATGAATAAGAGGACAAGGCAAAACGCTGCTTTGAAAACAGGCAGACAGTCTCGTGAAGTCAGAGAGCTTGCGGGACTCAGACGTCAAGCACGCAGAGATAGAGTTTTCAGGCAGCACTTAGGAGACAGGAAATTAGCAGAGACTAAAACATATTAGCTGATATTTGTTTCCTAAGCCAGTATGGAACAAATGTCTCTTTTGGGCTTGATCCCCAACAAGAGAGGTGGAGTATTCTCACAACGTTTCCATATTACTTAGTAGACTGACTTTCTGTTTGATTTGTATAGTTGGAAGGATTTCCTTTGCACAGATGACATAGAACATACATAGGTATCTGTGTGTATATACACAAATTTATATACACACACATATATACAGATATGTGACATTTCTACCATATACATTGTGAATTTTTTCCAGAACTAAATAGCTTAAATGCCATTTTTTTCGATGTGTGGCTGCTTTAACTGAGACTACTCCTACATGCTTTGCTCTGTAGCATTTGTGGATGAAAAATTGCCAGTTTCTTTCATGTTTCTTGGACGTTGTGTTTTGATGAATGCTGAAATATCTACACTGAAAAGCGCAGAATAGAAAACTACTAGTTCTTACACTTGACTTTCATCAAGCTTTATATGGCTTTCCAAAAAGCTACTCCATGGAGGCAGGTAAAATGCATTCTTTTAAAATCTAGGTATGCAGAGTAGAAGGCACCATGATTACTGCTAGCACAGGTTCCTGCCCGTCCAAAGAATGGTCTTCATTCACAGATGCCCCTTTGTCCAGCAGCTTTCTGTCTGTAATAAATGGAATGGCCATTCAGTGCTCCTCTACTGAATAAAGGTCATTATGTTCTCACTGTATGATTTTTCCAGACCTACTTTTAAATTTTCTTCTGAAAAAAATTCACCAATCACTTAGATTATTATTGTAATTAATATGCTCTTCATATGCCATGTTAAAAATGATCACGCTGTAGACTGACTGGGTAAGGATTCCATTGAAGTTAATGCCAGGGATCCTGACTTACTCATTATCGCTGTCCAGTGAGTTTAGACTCATAATTATAGGACTGGTTATGACAAATCATATACAAATATTATATTAAAAGTAACAAAACATATTTGAATACACTCATTTTAAGTCCATTTTTCTTTCCTGCACAGAGTAATCTTTTACTGTAATTCTAAGTTTTTATTTACTGTAGTAATTATTTATTACATACTAAGTATTAATTAAATACTTACTGTAGTAATTAAGTATTTACTGTAATTCTTAAAATTTTATGAATTCCAAGTTTTATGAATCTCTTTTGTAAACAGATATTTTGCATCGATCTGTTTTGTTATGATCATACACAATATAGTCTCACACATATCTCTGATACTAACCACATTAAGTTATCTTATTCTCATTAACAGAACAAGTCAGCAGCCAGCAAAATTTTTAACAGTGGTACAAAAGCGTTTGTTTTCCACAGGAGAGTCTTGTTATGTAAACTTCTGGCATTATGGGGTCCCACTTTGCTGTTCCTTAGGTATAACTCACTTTTGATTACAGGTTGAGCATCCATAATTTGAAAAGTCCCCAATCCAAAATGTTTTGAAAACTGATATGATGCAACAAGCAGAAAACTTCACACATAAGTAGCTGACACAAACTTTGTTACACGCACAAAATTATTAAAAATATTGTATAAAATCACCTTTAAGCTATATGTATGTAGAACATAAATGAATTTCATGGTTAGACTTGGGGCCCATATCTAAGATATCTCATTATGTATAGACAAATATTCCAACATCTGAAAAAAAATCCAAAATCCAAAATACTTTTGGTCCCAAGACTTTCAGGTAAGAAATACTCAACCTGTATTTTTCTTTTTTTTTATTTCAGAATAGTCAAATCACATAAATGAATTAAATTTCAAAAAAATTTGAGTGCTTGATAGAAATCAATACTTTGGAGAATACAAAAGAAATTTTCATATTCAAAGAGCATACACTCTTCATGGGGAGATAATGTAGATTTCCACCTTTATTCATGACTATCAGCCATTATAAAAACAATTCTCTGCTACTTGATAATAAAACTATCTTCAGAGAAAAAAGAGAAAACAGAGCCCATTTATCTTTATATAAAGAGGTATCAGGGTATAATGTATTAAGTTCTAATTTTTCTTCCTGTCAAATGATATTTCTTACTTTTAACCCCCTACTGACTGCTGATACAAAAAGTTCATAGGCCAAAACTGTCAATTTTCTTCAAAGCCTAAAAACTCCTTCCAAAATATGGTGCCTATTATTTAGCTCACATGTGTGACAAATTTCCTAGGTGCTTTACTTACTATATCTAACTGATCCAGAACTACTCTGTGAAGTAATATTCTCCCCATTTAGTAGATGAAGTATCTGAGTCACTGAGTCATACAGTGACTTGTCCAAGATCTCATTGTCAGTAACTTGCACAAGATCATATGGCAGAGCAGCATCTGCCTCTGCTTCTCGTGGATTCTACAGCCTGTGCTCTTAATTGCTTCATTTTACTTCTTTGAGCTAAAAGAATGAGCTAAAATGAGAAATCGCCAGTGTCTCATGTATTCTGTAGGGCTGTGGTCCCCAAACCCTGGGCTGTGGCCTGGTACCAGTCTGTGGCCTATTAGGAACTGGGCCATGCATTACCCCCTGAGCCCTGTCCCCCCATCCCCACTCCTGTTCATGAAAAAATTGTCTTCCCTGAAACTTAGGGACCGGGGCCACACAGCAAGGGGTGAGTGGCGGTGGCAGGCAAATGATCAGAGCCTCATCTGTATTCACAGCCGCTACAGCCACTCCCATTACTCGCGTCACTGCCTGAACTCTGCCCCCACCATCTATCAAAACATTGTTTTCCACGAAGCCGGTTCTTGATGCTGAAAATATTGGGAATCACTGCTATAGGCTGTTTGCATTTTTGGCTGTTTGGCTGTAACCTTTTCACTAAAGTGAACCTCTCGTAAACTAGGTTCTATAGAAGGAGGGAGGTTTGAGGGTAAAAAAGAAAGGAGTTGCACACTTTGCTATTGGCTTTTATGCCTAAGCTTTTCTGTTGATCATCAACTTTGAGTTTGTAAGTGAAAATCTGTTCAAAAATTCCTCAATGATGGAAAAATTATGCAACCAATTATAGAGTAAGAAAGAATTTTTCTTCATATAAAAACAAAATAGGATGATGGGGGAAGGAAGATGGCTGACTAGAGACGTCGCTTGCTGGGTCACCCCGGAGGGAAGGAAAAGTTTCAGATAAAGGAGAGGGAGGAATGGGCACAGCTCAACTGTAGTTCAGAGGAAGAAATGCCAGAGCCTGCTGGGGACTTCAAGCAGGGAAATCACGAAGCAGAACAGGAAGAGAAAAAAGATATCGGCAAGGATCGAACCCAGAGAGGCTCAGAGCCCAGTGAAGGTGGGGGTTCTATTTCTCCTTCCCACACACCTTCAGTAATCAGCGGGCTACTGAGTGGCTTAGAAGCTTTTCCACCCTCATGAGCCCAAGTGCTGTTGCAACCGCTGAATTGCATGGAAAACTTATGTGATCCCAGAGCTTAGACGGTCTGTGTGGGCCTCCTTCCAGGGACAGGGGCCAGGGGAGCCAGAGTCCTGGCTCTTTTCCATTCAGACTCTTTTCCTCCCCACCCCTCCCCTGCCCACTGCAGCCGGGAGGGCAGATTAAGCCAAGACTTTTGGGAGTGGCTGCCTCTCCTCTCCTGGTGTGTCCTGCAGATTGAGGTCACCACAGAGAGTGGGGCCCACATCTTTCCCCTTGAGGACCTGCAGTGGACCCAGAACCGCCTGGTCTGGGAGTTCCCCACCTGCCGACCCTCCCAGAAGACGCACAACAGCAGCAGGTCAGTCATGCAGGCTGTACCTCCAGGACTCAAGCGGGTTGCTAGGAGGAACAAGGGGGAGATTTGAGAGCTTTACTTGAGAGGCGAGGAAGCCCATGGCAGGAGAATACAGTGTGCGTCTGAGATGGGGTGATCTGATGGAGTGCCCATTCCCCCACAGGAAAGTCACGCTGTCAAACTAGGGTGGGGAAGTTCCCAGCCCACAGTGGCTTAGCTGCTGAGTACAGTGTGTTTGGGCACCTGTTTGCAATCAGACACCAGAGGGACACTCTCGAGGCAGATGTAGCACAAGAGGGGCAGAGCTCACTCTCAGTGGCCAGTTGGTGAATTATAGATGGCTCCTTCCCCATAAGCAGTATTTCCGGTTTGGAGAGGCTGCCTTGGGCCCCTTCCCACCGGCTTTCCCCAGCAGCCTGGGAAATGACCTTTGAGCTCTGCCAAGACTTTGCAGAACCTTCCAGGCTCACCTAACCTAACCCCACCCATCCTTGCTCCTCCACTCACCTCTGTTGTGGTGGAGAACCAGCAATACCTTGAGAGCTTGAGGGCCTCTCCCACTGCCTGGCGCATTCAAGTGCTTCTCCAGAGGGGCCAGAGCCTATTATAGGCACAAAAGAACATCTCTGCAGTTGGTTCTTTCCTGCAAGTATCAACCACTGACTGGGAGAATTCCTCAATTCAATATAATGTTGGCTGTGGATTTGTTACATATGTTTTCTATTATTTTGAGGTTGTTCATTCTATGCCTAGTTTGTTGAAGGTTTTCCTCACAAACAGGTGCTGGATTTTATTGAATGTTTTTCTCTGCTTCTATTAAGATGATGATAGAATTTTTTTTAAGGTATATTTATATACTTTATAAATGGACAGTAGTGGGTGGGGTGGGGGGATGGGCAGAGAGGAGATGAGCCAGGACTGCTCCAGACTGCCAGATTGTGAATCTCAGACTGCCCTGCCTCTACAAGCAGACTTGTGGTCTAAATGGATTATAAATTTAGATTTAAAAATTAAAACAGTGGAAAGATATTATTTTAGAAGATAACATAGAAAATCTCTGAGACCTGGGTTAGGGAAGTATATCCTTTGTATGACAATAAAAGCATGGTTTATAAGACATAAAATTGATAAATTGGATCTCATCAAAAATATTTTTTTTCCTCTTCAAAAGGCACCATTACAAAAATAAAAAGACAAACGAGACTAGAAGAAAGTACTGGTAAAACATGCATTTTATATAGGACTTGTGTCCAAAATATACAAAGGAGTCTATACCTTAATGATAAGAAAACTATCCAATAAAAAAATGGACAAAATATATGAATAGATTTTTTTCACCAAAGAATATATGTGGATGGCTACCTGAGTAGATGCTCAACATCATTTTTCATTAGGGAAATGCAAATTAAAGCCACTATGCAAATGGCTTTACAAAACCAAAAAGACCATAGCATAGGTTGGATGTGACGAGGATGTGGACAGATATCCTCCTATATGTTTGACACGTTGATGGTGGGAATGTAAATTGTCCAGCTACTTTGGAAATAGTTTAGAAGTTTCCTTAAATGTTAAACATATATTTACCATAAGGAATATCAATTCCACTCTTAAGTATCTACCCTAGAATAATAAAAACATATATCCACACAAACACTTATACATAAATGTTCTTAGTATTAATCATAATAGCCAAAAAATGGAAACCACCTTTATTTCCATCAACTAAAGGAAAGGCAAAATGTGATATATCCATATAATGAAATATTATTCTGCAATGCAATAAAAAATGGAAAAATATTCATACATGCTTCAACATGAATGAATCTCAAGACCATATTGCTAAGTGAAAGAAATGGGTGAAATACATGATAGGAAATTTGCCTCATGCCTCAGCAGAGTAACAAGGTGAAAATATCTTTGAAAGTTATAACCTTAAGCAGGTCCTCACATGGCTATCAGCCCCAATTATTCTAGTGGTACATAAATATCAAGTAACGATTTAAGTTCAAAGTTACTCCTGACTAATACTTTCCTAGGCATCGGCAGAAGCAAATATAAATGAACAATCACCCCATACTCAAATCTTTCAAACATTTTTAAAAGGAAATGAGCATCTCATATTGGAAAAATCATCAAGTGCAGAAGGAAACAAGCCACCATGAGTGATAATCAACAGAAACAACAGACGGAAGAAAGAAATACTACTATGCTTACTATATATAATTAAAAAGTGTAAAAACATGCAAAGAAAATTGTCAAGAATCACCATACTTATCTAAAAAAAATACAATTTTTAGGAATTAAAAGTATCCTAAACAAAATTAAAATCTCAATGGAGAATTTGAATAGCACATTGAACGCAGCTGAAGATATAAATAGTAAACTTCAAATATGTTTAAAGAAATTACCTAGAATGATTTACACAGAGAAAAAAGAGAAGAAAAATCTAAAAGCAAAGTTATCAGACAAGAAAATATTAATAACATTCATTAAAGTTTCAAAGGGAAAGGGAATAAGAATGGGGCAGGTGCATATTTGAAGATATTATATTATATAATGGGTCTCTGGTAGATTGAGTATTAAAAAATTGCTGCAATTCTTCACCCCTCCCTGTATGCTTACCCTTTGCAATGTGACTTTGGAGAGACCCTCATCAAGAAATGGAATTCCTTTTTCCATGCTTTGAAAATAGGCTGGCTTCTTGATTTGCTCAGGCCAACAGAATGCAGGAGTGACAGAGTATGTGTTCTGAGTGTAAGCTTCAAGGGGTCCTGTGTGATCCCACTGTTTCTCTCAGAATCTTGCCACCATCATGGGAAAAAATCTGTTGAAGAATGAGAGCCCATGTGGAGGAAGGCTGAGGATGCCCCACATCTGACTGAACTTTCCTGGTGATCTAACAGCCTTAGAATGAGTCTTTGTTTGTATTCTTAGAAGGAACAAAGTATGTATTATAAGCTTTCAAAACTGGTTAAGATGATATCTGCACAGAATATTCAAAGTGTCAGCTGATTGCTCTTACCTGTGTATGTCACTGAAATGGAAAAAAGAGATGAGCTAAGAGCGAAACCAACCATTGTGCAAGTATTAATATAATTTAGAGGAAATATAGAGGGTTGGAAAATAGATATGTTTTTTCATCTCCAGTCTTCCCAGTTGGTAAAATTTTCTCAATGTAATATGAGACCTCAGGACTAAGATAAAAATCAAGAGTGTGGTTGTAAGATCTTTTTATCCGGCTGGCCTTCTCAGCTAGACAAAAAGGGATTTAAGAAAATTTAAGGGCACAGTCTCATGGAAGTTTAATACCAAAATAGTAGTAATTATGTCTAGAAGGAACCAGACAATAAAAATAATTGTGGATATGGTGCTTGAGGTGGAACATAATCAGATTTGTCATATATTTACAAACTTTTAAAGTAAATTTAAATGGAAAACAATCACCAAGTTTAGATTAAAAGAGACCAAGAGTGTTCAAATTGTATTAAGACCTCTGGGCTTCCAACTTTCTATGAGAAAGCTACGCAACCACCAAAATTGTCCTTCTTTAGAGCTGGTCAAGAAGGTTACGGGAAAACAATGGATGTCTCAGAGAGATGATGCAAGACTTAAGGGTTCACACCTATTACTAGGACAGATTTTCTTACATACGTATCAATTTTCTTGAATCATCATTTATAGGATCTATCAGAGGATGTAAATTAGATAATAATCTTATAGCATTTTTCAATGAATACACTGAGACACTAGAAGAGAAAACTCTAATTTTTTATTCTGATTTGGTTCATTCATTCATTCATTCATTTGTTTTATCATTGATGGATTAGCTAAGCAGTCCACTGTGAAAGTCTTCCCTGAAAATATTAACAATTTATCACTCTGATAGATAACTATTGACAGAAGCAAGATAGTGTTCATCATTTCTCTTGATCTGGAGTTCATGTCCACTATATCACAAACTACCTCTACTCACACCACAAAATGGTATGAATGCAAAGAAAGCCACAATTCTTTTCATTTGAATACAAGAGGAAAAAATGTTGTTCTATTGTTTGAAAGACAAAACTTTCTATTTCCTATACAATTTATACATATAGACAAAAATATACATATTTCTAGACAAAATGTCACCCAGAAAATAATATTTCCTTTTCCTTACTACGTACAATAACTTATAAAACTAAAAGTACACTTATTAACTGTAAAATAAAAAGTAATCGGCGGCACAGAATGTGTTAATTTTACAATTTATTGTGTGCCGTGATTTATAACATAGTCCTTGTACTAAGAATGACTTACATAAAATAATGGCTTTCTACTCTTAGTGCAAACTCTTGTTTGTAATGTTTTATAAAAACACAGTCAATGAAGAAAAATGAAGACTATTTGCAGGATTTGTTTTAAAATAAAGATTATACTATGAAATCAGCAGCAACAACAGCTCCATGCAGTTTGTTGCACTACTATTATTGAAATGCTACAAAGCTACGATATTTGTCTGAACGGCCTAAGTGTGATGATACAATGCATGATTATAACTCTGAGGACTTCACATTCATCTTTTGCTGAATGTCTAAGCGTTTGATAGTTTGTGATAATATGGAGTGAATTTAACGGTCCCTCCTTTCTGAAATAGTACAAATTCCAGAGCAGTTAAAAAATATATATTCATTTTTGGACTATTTCCAAAACTAACTTTTATAATTTTAATCAAACAGATATGGTTTCCTTTCATAAAAGACATCATGGTCTAGATCGGAGAAAGAGCCCTGGATTTGAAGGCAAAAAAAAATAATGTTCCAGTAAGACTCTGTTATTTGCTGGCTATTCTCAAACTCTAAAAACTGAAAAGTAATAAAATTTGAAGAGCAATATTTTCCTTGTCCAACTGAGAGGTTGCTATGATAATTAACTGTGATGATGTATGTAAAAGATAGTCATTTGTAAGTTTCTATGGAAGAGTAAAATAGCAAAAAGCCAAGACAATAAGTAAACCACTTTTTTGTCTAGGGGTTTAGTTGCAACCAATAATGGCTTAGAATTCAGTGGGGAGAATAGCGAGAAAAAGAGAGGGAGCAGAGGAGGACAATAGAGGAGGAAGGAGGAAAATTCTGGCTTATGGAGAGCCTCCAGATGAACCTTTGAGAAAAAGGTCTTTAAGTTGACACAAACAAAAAGTATCTATTAGACTGAGACATTGAAAATATCTAAGTCTCATGCATCTCTTTGTTTCTTGCACTGCCTACTATACTATTCACATGTTGTAGGTGTCTTATCTCAAGTTCTCTAGAAAACAAAGCCCATATTTTATTTGGGAGGTGCAAAATCAAGGCTTTAGCCATATCTTAAAAGTTTTATTAGTAAAAATCTGAAGAGAAAGAATTAGGTTTCCTAGGCACATAGCAGGTTCCACCTCATCAACACTATGCTGATCTGACTTTTAATTCCACCACCTCACCAAGCCCAGAAAACTAATTTCTCCCACACAATTCAGGTAATAGTGTTCCATTGTTTACTGTCCCCCAAAACTATCCCCTAAATTTCTGTGTGGCTTTGTCTCTTCTCTTGACCAATTTATTTCCTGTGCTATTGGCCTTGATGCCTCTGTTTCTGAAAACTACCCCAGCTACCTTGCTTCATCCACTCAATGAATTGATGAAAGGTTTTACACTCTTAAATAAAAGGAGGAATTTTGGATTAGAATTGAGAAATTCAGTGTGTGTATAGGGAAAAAAATAATGCTCTTGCCAATACTGTTGCTATGCAACCACTAAAATATAACAACCAGCACTAAAATGAAAAGTAACTTCATAAGCAGGAGATGATTTAAAAAGAATATGGTTAGAGACTGTTAATAAAAACCAACACCTGCTGGAATCTCCTAAAAGGAATGAGCTGGAGAGGAATTCAGGGGCTTTATAAAAGTTTATAGATATATATATTTTTTTTAACAAGGAAGGCCATGTTAAGACTCATGGGTTGTTCCTTAAATTCTATAATAACCTTAGGCTGTGCATCTGGAATGTACAACTAATTATGAGCCTTCTAAACCAGTTATGATGCAAACTCCATTTATATTTTTTAAATATTTCAACCATAAGTAACATAGGGTGTAGGTTTTTGTAATGGAGAGCACATGGTTACAAAGATAACTGGAAGCACATACTCTACAGCTCCTCTCTGAAACATAGAATAAAACCCAGTTGTTGAATATTTGCCAAATAGTTTTTTTTAAAAAAATAAGAATGTATTATTTTAAGAAACATTAGAAAATATAATAATTTCATTAAGTATTACAGAAAATAAGATATTTCTTAGTGATATTTTCTCCACATGATACAAAGCATTCTCTATCACTCTGGTTAATTCTTTTTCTTTTTCTGTGGCGTGTTAAAGCGTACTCTGAAAATTCACATATAAATAAAGACCACCTATCTCCTTCCTTAAGGAAGAAGAAAGTAACTGTAGGTTCTATATTAGCCAGGGTTCTCTATAGAAATAGAACCAACAGGAAATATAGATGTAGATTTTATAAGTAATTAGCTCATATAATTATTAAGGCTGGAAAGTCCTAAGATTTGTAGGATGCATAGGCAAGCTGGAGACCAGGAACACTGATGGTTTGGTTCCAGTCTGAGTCTAAAGGTCTGAGAACCAGAAGAGCTGATGTTGCAGTTTCAGTTTAAAGGCCAGCAGGCTTGAGACCCAGGAGACCCAGGAAGAGCCAATATTTCAGCTTAAGTCCCAAGACGGGAAAAAGCTGATGTCCTACCTAGAAGGCAGTCACACAAGAGGAATCCTCCCTTACCTGGGGAAGGGTCAGCTTTTCAGTTCTATTCAGGCCTGCGACCGACTGAATGAGATCCACCCACGTATGGACAGCAATCTGCTTTACTCAGCCTACCAGTTTGAATGTTGAGCTTATCCAAAAACACCTTCACAGAAGCACCCAGAAAAATGTTTGACCATATATCTGGGCACCCTGTAGCCCTGTGAAGTTGACTTACAAAATTACCTATCACAGGGTTATTGTCTGAAATGTTATCCTTGTCTTTCAAGGTTTCCATTATGTGATCTCAGCCTCATTTATTAACTAAGTTGTTGAACTTGGTTAATGTTGGTCCGTATGAGCCTTTTTGTTTCTGGTTATCTGGATCTGATTGATCCTCAAATATTTCTATGGACATGATCATCCTACCAAGCCCTTGATAAAAATAGCTCCTGTACTTAAAATGCCCTCTCTGCTTTGGTTTACTTAAATCTTATCCAAATTCAAAGTGCTCACTTCATTGTTATCTCCAGGAAGATTTCTTGGATTGCTTTAGCTTTCACATATCTCTCTTCTCTCCAAAATCCTAAGGAGTGAAGTTTGCATTACCAAGGTAACAATCTACTGGAGACTATCTTTTTATCATTTGCTCTTATTCTATGTGTGGTAATATTCTTAACAGAATGTAAGTTTGGTGAGAGTAGAGGGCATCTTCTAAATGCATTTATCTATTCAACATGTAGTTTAAAAACATACTTCTTGCTTTCAAGCTATTCATACTCTGATAGGGAAATTAGAATCATTATAACAGTACCATGCTGTCTTTGTTACTATAGCCTTGTAGTATAAATTGAAGTCAGGTAATGCAATTTCTCCAAATTTGTTCTTTGCACTTAAGATTGCTTTGGCTATTTGACTCTTTTTTGGTTCCAAATGAAGCATAGAAGTAATTTTTCTAGGTTTGTGAAATAAGATGTTGGCATTTTGATGGTGATTACATTGAATCTATAAATCACTTTATGCAGTATGGACATTTTAACAATGTTGATTCAATCAATCCATGAGTATGAAATGTTTTTCAATTTGTTTGCATCATCTGTGATTTCTTTCATCAGTGTGCTGTAGTTTTCCTTGTAGAGATCTTTCACCTCCTTAGTTAAGTATATTCCAAAGTATTTATTTTCTTTGTAGCTATTGTAAATGGTCATGAGTCCTTAATTTGACTCTTATATGCTGAATCAGAAATGAAAAAGGAGACATTACAACTGATACTACAGATATACAAAATATCATCAGTGAATACTATAAAAACATTTATGCACACAACTAGTAAACATAAAGGAAATGGACAAATTCCTGGAAAGTAAACCTCCCAATCCTGAATCAGGAAGAAATAGAAATCCTGAACAGACCAATAATGAGCAGCAAGATTGAAGCGGCAGTTTAAAAAAATCTAGCAACAACAACAAAAAAGCCCCAGACCAGATGGATTCACAGCCAAATTCTACCATATCTACACAGAAGAACTCGTACCTATTCTATAGAAATGATTCCGTAACATCAAAAGGAGAGAATTCTCCCTAACTCATTCTACGAAGACAGTATCACCTTGATATGGAAAGGACACACACACACACAAAGAAAACTACAGACCAATATCCCTTATTAACATAGATGCAAAAATCCTCAACAAAATAATAGTCAACGGAATTCAACAGCCCATCAAAATCATAATCCACCATGATCCAGTGAGTTTCATCCCAGGGATTACAAGGATGGTTTAACATACACAAATCAATAAATGTGATTCACCATATACAGGAGCAAAAGCAAAGACTACATGATCACTTGAATAGAGTCAGAAAAACCATTTGACAAAATTCAGCACCCTTTCCTGATAAAATCCCCACCAAACAAGTCATAGAAGAAACATACCTCAAAATAATAAAAGCCATGCATAACAGACCCATAGGCAACATTGTACAAAATGGAGAAATGTTGAAAGCTTTCTTCCTAAGAACTGGAACAATACAAGGGTGCCCACTGTTACCAATCCTATTCACCATAGTAATGGAAGTCCCACCCAGAGCAATTGGACAAGAGAAAGATATAAAGGGCATCCAAATTGGAAAAGAGGAGGTAAAACTATCCCTGTTTTCTGATGTTATGATCTTGTACCTAGAAAACACTAAGGACTCCACAAAATGACTCCTAGAGTTGATAAATTCAGTGGAATCTCAGATTATAAAAATTAATGTATATAAATTAGTAGCATTTATATATTCTAATAACAGTTGAGCATTGTTTTTATGTACCCATTGGCCATTTGTATGTCTTCTTTTGAAAAAGGTCTATTCATGTCCTTAGTCTACTTTTTAATGGGATTGTTTTTTATTTTTTGAGGTGTTTGATTTCCTTGTATATTCTGAATATTAGTCCCCTGTTCAATGAATCATTTGAAAATATTTTCTCCCATTCTGTGGGTTGTCTTTTTACTCTGTTGATTATTTCTTTTGCTGTGCAGAATCTATTTACTTTAATTAAGTCCCATTCATCTATTTTTGTTGTTGTTGCCTGTGCTTTAGTGGTCTTAGTCATAAATTCATTGCTTATACCTATGTCTAGAAGAGTTTTCCCTAGGTTTTCTTCTAGTATTTTTAGAATTGCAGGTTTTATGTTGAAATCTTTAAAACATCTTGAGTTGACTTTTTATATATGGTGAGAGATAGGGATCCAATTTCAGTCTTCTGCATATGGCAATCCAATTTTCTTAGCACCATTTATTGAAAATGGTATGTTTTTTCAAGTTTATAAAATATCAGTTGGCTGTAAATATGTGGATTTATTTCTGGTTCTCTATTCTGTTCCATTGATCTATAGGTCTATTTTTACAACAGTACCATGCTGTTTTGGTTACTAGGGCCTTATAATGTAATTTGAAGTCTGGTAATGTGATGCCTCCAGCTTTGTTCTTCTTGCTTAGGGTTTCTTTGGCTAATTGGGCTCTTTTTTGGTTCCATATGAATTTTAGGAAATTTTTCTAATTTTGGGAAAATGATATTGGTATTTTGATTGACATTTTGATTTTCAGTTTTATAACACTTTGGTATAAGAAGATACTTGATATAATTTCAATTTTTTAAAATTTTTTAAACTTGTTTTGTAGCCTAACATATGGTCTATCTTAGAGAATGTTCCATGTGCTGATGAAAAGAATGCATATTCCGCATTTGTTGGATAGAATGCTATGTAAATGTCTGAAAATTTTAGAACTAACTAGTAAGTTTTCTCATATATCATACAATGAATAGAATACAAAACAATTTTTTTATTTACAGATGCAAAAATTCACAAAATACCTAGAATTGGCTAGAAAAGTTTGCAATACCTATGAGAAAAAGCTGTAGGACTGAATTGTAAATGTGAAAGGAGATGACATACATAAACATACATTATTCTTCTTTTCCCAGGAGTAAATATTATTGAAAAATAAGTACTTTTCAAATTAATATAATGGTTTAATTCAATCATGATATTATTTTTAAGCACTAGACAAATATGATTTTAAAGTTTCTTTGGAAGAATAAACATAACATTAGCTTTAAAATGTCTCAAACAGAAATGTTATGGCAGGAAGTTGCATACAAAACATAAAACTTATAAAATCGCTACAAATAAAATAGTGTAAAACTGGAGCAAGACAGGGCATAAAAGTGAAACAGGATAGATGCTCTGAAACAGTCTAACTCAGAAGTAATGTAGTGTTAAGGCCCATCACAAATTAATGAGGCCAATTATTCAAAAATAATGTTGGGGAAAATTGTCCTACTGGGGATAATAATAAAAATCAAGTGTCACTTTATACTCTATACTAACGTAGAGAGGTAAATTTAAAAAAAAAAGAAAAAATAGGAGTGGAAAAATATATATTTAACTGATCTTTGAATGGGCAAAGACTTCTTAAACATACAAGAAATGAAAGAAAACACAAAGGAAAATGTGATAAAGATGTCTATGTTGAAATTTAAAAGTTATACTTGCCAATTGAAAGCTGTATTCACCCACTTATCTCTAACCCTCTCACTAGCACTGAGGCTTCCCTGTGTCTGACGTAAGAAGGCCAAGAGGCAACTTACCTCACTTCCAGCTCCTCACTTCCTTCTGACAGTGTTTCTGAGCCCTGCTTATCAGTCTTGTTCCCAGAGCTTTCTCCTTTGCTTCTGTAGTTAGCTTCACAAAAGCAAGAATCTAGATGGATCTTTGAGTGAGCAGTCGAGTCCAGGTTGCTTCAATAATGCTCACTATTAATTGTTTCTACACCAACTAGATTCAGGTGCTACCAAGTTGACACACTAGCCTGCATTTTTGGATGCATTTTGCATTTTTGGATGACATACTACAACAGTCCCTCAAACTGTTACCGTATGTGAAATGTTTCTCATCTTTCACTTGACAATTTGGTTTTGAACTAGAATTATGAATTCCACAATTTTACACATTGCCTTATATTCTTCCCAGAGACCTCCAACAGGCTACAGATCCTTTAACTTGCAATCACCAACAGCTCTTCCTCAAAGCTTGCCACGCTGCAGCTGTTTAGTGGCCTAGTGTAAGCACACTGTCCTTATATCTCACGTCCGAGACAATATAGTATAATCCATTCAACCTCCTTCACCTGCAATCTGAAAGACTTCTAATCACTTCTTCTCCATTGGCAGCCAAAACTCCAGGAAGTTCAGTAACAGCTGGGAGACCAGGGAATGACCTTGAAGTTAAAGCAGGTCAGCTACTTACTTGTGGATAATTTAAATTGAAGCACAAATAAATACTGCATCTGAGGTCTAAATCCACAAATGGCTGCCCAACAAATCTCAACCATGACATCAGCTCAAAAGCTTTCACCCAAAACCAGATCTATGACACTCTTCTGGAGCAGGGACCAGGTATCAACCTCTCTACTTCTCACTCCGTGTGAACACCTAAATCAATCCTTTGCTGCCTTTGTCATATACCATGATGTTACTGTTGTACCTACCTGGGGAGATCGGCCTGTGCTTTTCTTATGCCACTTGTAGAATTGGCCACCATTCCTCCTTAGGTGATACATAGAACAGCCCAAAGAAATTTCAAATAGCTGTCATTTCAAAAATTTTCCCTCAAATACAGATTGTATATAATCACATGTCATATTCCTTGACTCTTACAACATCTTCACGTGGACATTTCTAGCCCAGGTGGGGTGTGTTGTGTGGAGCCCTCCTCCCTTCCTCCAATATCTCTTTCTGTATGTCCCTTCCATGATGTCTTCTGCATCTATTTATACTGCAATTTCTATATGAAAGCAGGATCAGTCATATTCACCAGTGTACCTGCCAAATAGTCCCTGGCACATAGTAGACATTCAGACAATGTTTGTTAAATGAATGAATATTAATTATATAAGCTCCCTTTGTGAAAAGCTTCTCTGCCATTGATTACAAACACTTCCTGGGTTGGAGATTCTCTAGTTAGTATGTGTAACAGGGAAAGGGTTAGCATTGATTGGTGAAGGAAATGGCAGTAAAAGGACAGAGATAACTGCAGAGAGAAACTATTATAATATTTTGAGACATAATTGGAAAGTCTCTGAGAGGAGAAAGGGTGAAAGGAGGAGTAGATTGGTTTGATTCAATTAATTCTCGGATGCTGAGGCCATCTATTTTTACCTCAATTGTCCTAAGAGTCAGAATTGTTCTACCGCTCAGAATATATGAATCTTTGGCCTCCACCAGCCCTGATTTGTTCTATTAACATCTTCACACAACTTTATTCAATTTTGTATTATATAAGTGGGGATATGTTTATAATGCACAAAGCCTTTTAGAAAGGCTTTCTTCCTAAGGTTACAGTAATTTTAAATGTTTTAAGACAGGTTTTTCTTTTGTTTAAAAGCATAACAGCTTATTGGATTTTCTGTTTTGTTTGAGTCTGTAGGTGTTATATTTTAATTTGTATTTTCATTATATATTTTCCTGTCTCCTGGCTGTTTTTCTGTGGGTATTGCTATAGATTTGGACAAAAGTAATTTAAAGTAAATGCTTTACCTCTTTTATTTATTAAGTTAAAATTTTACCATCTCTTGGGCACTTTATTTTCATTGAAATATATTCTTAAAATTTGAATTTTTTAAATCAGTTACAATTCAAAGTGACTATAGTTTCTTGCTAGATAAAGAGACCCTCTAGGAAACGCTTTAATCAAATAATGAAAATAGTAACAGAATTTACAGAATGACATTACATGAAAATTAGTCTTTGCAATAACTGTAATATTTTGGTCATATCCGCTATGATGCAAATGTAACTATTTGCTTTTTAAATTGATTTTGCCTAATGTTCATTCCTATGATTTATTCATTTTTGATATTTCAGTGTCTGCCTCCATTTACTGAAAAAAAATCTCAAGAGTGAAGAGGACTTATCTATTTCTCCTCAAACTCCCAAAAAGAATTTCTTCAAAATAAAAACAAAAATGTTTAGTATAGGAGACATAGACTTTTATATTGCCTCAGGTAATGTTAAAATATTAGTACAAAACCATCAAAACTCAATACTGATAGCTTAGGATAGGGAAAAGTAAGATAAAAGAGCTACCCTATTTCAGAGATCTATTGAACAGCATGATGACTATACTTAATAATAATGTATCGTTCACTTGAAAATGTCTAAGAGGTAGATTTTAAATGTTATCATCATCAGAATAAAAATAAATGAGTATGTGAGGTGATGGATACACTAATTAGCTAGGTTCCATCATTTCACAATGTATACAATGTATCAAAACATCACATTGTACACTGTAAATATACACAATTTTTGTCAATTATACCTTAATAACCTGGAGGGAGCTAAATCTTTTTAAATATTTTTTAAAAAGAGCTATTTTGACATTTGGGAGTAAGGGCAGTAGAGAGAGATGTGTCACAAGTCTGAAGGTGGCCCTGAGGTTGAAGATGTACCAGGAAGCACTGACACCTTTTTTCAGCTCCCGTAAAGAGATCAGTGCGTGAGCGTAAGTCAATTCACCTTCACTTCCATGCTGTATACATTTGCAGTATGTTCAGTTATCTTGAAACCTCCTAATTGCTGTTCCTCTATATTTAGGACCATGGATTACATCATAGTCAAGCTCACAACTAGTTTTTAATGTCTAGGACCTATTGTTTCATAATTTGAGGGACAACTAAAGTATTTTATTCTATTAACATGGCAGGGAAGTAAAACAACAATGACATGTCACTACATACCTATTAGAATGGCTAAAATTGACAACATCAACACCACCAAGTGCCAGTGAAGATGTGGAGCAACAGAAACTCACATTCATTGCTGGTAGGAATGTAACATGGTACAGCCACTTTGGAATATAGTTTGGTAGTTTATTACGAAACTAAACATACTCTTATCATATGAGCCATAAAATTGTATTTACCCAAATGAGTTGAAAATTTATATCCTCACAAAAACTTCCACACGAAAGTTTATAGTAGCTTCATTCTAATTGCTAAAACTTGGAAGCGATCAAGACATCCTTTAATAGATACATGGATAAACTATGGTATTTCCATGTAATAGATTATTATTCAATAATGAAAAGAAATGAGCTATCAAGCCCTGAAAGATGGGGAGGAAAATTAAGTCCATATTGCTTAAGTCCAAGTGAAAGAAGACCATCTGAAAAAGCTACATTCTTCTTCATGTATGATTCCAACTATATTCTAGAAATGGCAAATCTATGGAGTTAAAAAGATCAGTGATTTCCAGAAGTTCAAGGAGAAGAAGGAAGAGATGAATAGGTGGAACACAGAGGATTTTTAAGGCAATTGAAACTGTTCTGCATGATATGGTAATGGTGGACACATGCCATTATATATTAATATGTTTGTCAAAACCCACAGAATGTATAAGACAAAGACTGATCCCTAATGATATAAACTTCAGTTAATAGTAACAATAACATACCAATATTGGCACATCAATTGTAACACATGTACCACACTAATACAGATGTTAATAATAGGAAAAACTGTGTGTGTGATAAGGTGAGAAAATATATGGGAATCTATACTTTCCACTCAATTATTCTGTAAACCCAAAACTAATCTAAAAATAATCATTTAATACATATCTACATGAAATAGTTTTAAAATGGTTGGGAATACTAAAAGATTAGACATCATCAGTAACCCATAACTTTGAGTATTAGTTATTTCTCTGTAACAATTAAGGAATTATTAATATTTTGATACTGACAAGATTAAAACCATTAGTTTCTCAGTACTAGAGATTACAATAAAACAGAGAGTAGTGGTTTTGACTTCAAGAAATGCAAAGGACTCTAGACTCGACTGAATCAATTGCTAGCCCAGATAAACTCCGGGAAACGGAACCCACCTGTGAGAAATGATCATTCCCAGCACACAGTGAGAAAAAGGGAAAACAGAGAGTACGAAAGGGATAAAGGAGGGGGGGAAAAGTTTGGAATAAGCAAAATGAAAGAAATGAAGGAAAAATACTTGAAAATAAAAGGAAATGTAATAGAAAGGAGATGAACAAAGTGTTCTAACATATTTTAATGTATTTAGATGAAGAATAAAGTCAAATAAATACATATGTAAGTACACACAAGTCCTTTTCAATCCAGTAACCCTTAATATTTTCCAATAAGACTGTCTGTGTGATTTTTCAGCCATTACTTTTTCTCTAGTCGTTTTTCTTTCTAGACAAAGGTGAATGCTGGAAGAGCATTTTTAAAATACATTGTTCAATTATATTTTGTGCTGTGGTTACTTCATGGTAATATCGGATGAATTTTTTCAACTAAAGTAATGCATATTTTGAAAACAAAAAAAAAACTTGCAATAACAGAAACAATATGCAAAACAAATGTTTCAGAGTTTCAAAGATTCATTAAATATATATGGCAGCTTGGATATTGATTTTTCTAACACTAAGCTTCAAATAACAACAAAAATGGCTTATTACTGCTATTCACTAGCATCTTGAAGCTGAACTATAATTTGATGACTTGAAAAGTCGATTGAAGTCTAAGAATAGTTATTGGACTTGCCTACTTTATGGACGTTGCATTCAAGGTCTGCAGTCTATCTGGGGGAATATTTCTGTGTCGTTTATGAAAATTCTGAACTGTTTCATATTCCTGATATGATGAAAGTAGCTTGAAAATAGGTTGAAAGGAGGGAGATCTTACAATCCAATATTCTTACCTTGAGCATGCTTTCTTTGGGAAGCCTTCATTATATTTCTTTGTGAAATTCTATAATTTCTGGAAGCAGCATTTTAGAATGTATTCCTAACCTGTATTTTCAACACTTTTAAAATTTAAATTGAGATACTAAAAGCAAAAGGGGTATGTTTGCCAAGAACCCACAGTTGTTGATTTTCTAGGTAGGAATAGTATATAAAATATATATCTCCTGGTCTATTAGCTTATTATTCTATAAAAAATGACCTGTCTTTTAGAAGTAGGAAACTCTAATTTAATAGTCTGAGCTGGGGTCTAGTCTTGGATAAATATATTTAAATGACTCCAGGAATGCTCTTAATCTCTCTGAAGATTTTTCACCTCATCAATAAATGGGAGCATATACAGTACAGTCATGTGCCACATAACGATGTTTAGGTCAATGACAGATCACATATATGACAGTTGTCCCGTAAGATTTTAATACCATATTTTTGTGGTACCTTTTCTATGTTTAGATGTGCTTGGATACACAAATACTTAACTATGTCAGAACATGTCATTTTTCTCCTCAAAACCTTCCAGTGGTCTCAATTCACTCAGAGTAAAGCCCAAAATCCTCAGAGTGCCTACAAAGCCCTCCACAATCCATTTCCCATTACCCATCTGAACTCATTGTTTGTTATTGTCGCCCCATTCAGTGCCCTCTGGCCACCTTGCTATTCCTCCCCCCATTAGGCATGCTTCCACCTGTGGGCTTTCCCATGAGCTCCTTCCTCTGTCTGAGCCACTTGTCCACCCTATATGCTCATGTTTAACTCCCTCACATCCTTCAAATCTTGGTCAAATGTTACTTTTCACAATCTTATTTAAAATTCCAGGCCCTAGAACCTCCAATTGCTCTTACCTTCCTCTTTTTTTTTTCATAGCAGTAACATGCATGTTTCTAGTATACCACATAATTTATCACATTCGTTGTTTGTTCCCCCACCCCTACCCCACTAGAAGCCCTGTGGCAGCAGGAGTTTTATTAGGTTTTCTGCTGTTTCCTAAGATACTCATTTACTAAATGAACTTCAGACTCTCTGCTAGAAGGAAAAAAGGACTGCAAGGAGATATTAGTGTTGATTTCAAGGATAGGCCAACATTAATGACTCTTATTTATTAGCGTCAGAATTGAGATGGTGCCTGTAGGGAATACCGTGACCCCCACATAAACTCCATTATGACAAATGACATGGGCAGTTCCAGTAAAGTTAGCAGATAGGTGTGAATTTTGGGGGGTTACTGGAAGTTTAAAATGGAGCCATGGCACTGGAAGTGTGGTATTACCGCAGGCGAGGCCACTTGCAATTACAATGAAAGGAGAATGGAAATGCACAAAATAGTCAAAAACCTGCTGCTGACATGGCTCAAAAAATCATGTCTGGGTAAGATCCAGCCATGGAAAACATTCCAGTGTGGAGAAAAGGAACACTGCGTTGTTTTCAATAAAATGGAAATTGTCATTTTAAAAATCACAAATGCATGGATAATATAAGTTACAGAGTTACTGGGTTCAGCACAGACATCCTGAAAGGTCAGAATAAAAGGGAAGAACATAGATGAAATTATATCACTAGTATTTATTTAATGCTTATTATATGCAATCGATTATGCTAAGCATTTTACCATATATCATCCAAAATCCTTTTAAAAAGAACTTTGTGAGTTTTTAGAAACTCGTCATTATCCAAATGAGGAAACTGAGGCTTAGAGAGGTTATCGGTTTTTGCAAGGGCACACAGCTACCCAATGTAGTTGTAGATATGAATCTTAAGTTTAGTTCCGCCTCCTGTCAAATTCTAGGTTTTTATAATGATACTGCATCTGATCAAACAAAAATGCATGTAAATCTACTAGAATCCTGTGAGAAAATAACAGCAGGAAAAACCTTCACGAAAGAGAAAGAAGTTGTTTTCTTATTTAGTAGTTGAGGAGATGGAAGGAAGAAAGGAAAAAAGGAATCAGTTAAGGCTAAATCCAACCCAGTTAGAACTCAGCAGGGAGAATATTGTTTTCACACAGGAAAAACATAGTAAAAATGACTTTAAAAGAGTCATTTTTCCCTGGAGTTTCCAGAGAAAGAGAAAGCAAATGTGGTAAAGAAGTAGTTCAGAGAAATTACAAGAGAGCAGAATGTCTAATCTTGGAGGAAGTTGTGTTCTACTACCATAGGGATCAGAGAGAGAATCAGGCATGCTGTGAAAACACACCAGTGGGTGAAAGACAAAACAGAAATAGGACTCTATCTTGTAAACACTGTAAATATGCAAAGCATCTCTTTGAGAGCAGATAAGCAGATCTAATTCATTTTCAAATAATAGAAAACACAATATTGATAAATGCACCAATTTGAGCTTTCACACCAGTCAACAGAGGAAAAGTTCCCTACATAGGGCTGTATTTTTTGTTTACCACACCAAAAATTGGGCATTTGAAAGATAAAAATTTTCAGAACGTATGACAATGCATTGTGAATTGGAGAGAATAAATGTTGATGATCTTGATTTTAAGAAGTTAAACACAGAAATACAGGCTCCAAAGTATTCTTATTTAAACCTACCGTCTAAAAATCTAAAAAAAAAAAAAGGAAAAAAAAAACAGAAAGTGAGAAATGAACCAGTAAATCAGATAAGATTTAGGTAAAAGAATCAATAAAGTTTGTGAAATAAAAAGTGATCAAACTGTTCAATAGTGAATTACTTTCTCAGAAGAAAGAAAACACGACAGCAACGTAGTAAAGGTGAGAAAATTCTTGTAAGATTAAAAACTACATAAGAAATGATGACAGCTCTATTTCCTTTACAGATGTCAGAAAATGTTAAAATGGTTATACAGAAGAAAAAGTAGTGCCAATTGCAATGAAGAATAAAACTAGTATTTCTAGTTATCAGATGTTTTTCAATGTACAGAATTTATAGAAAGAAGGAAAAGGTTTTCAGCTGGAGTTGGAACATAAATCATGAAAATCAGTGGTCAAGGGAGTTCATTCTGACTGCACAAATGAAGATGATCGAAGAAAAGACTTAGGAATGAGAGAAGGGTAGGTGGGATGGGTTTAAGGAATTAAAAAAGGAAGATAATACCAAAAAAAGTACATTTAATAAAAAAATATTTATGCAGCTATTTCATGGGGTAAAAAAAGCAAAGATAAAATGGCATAGGCCAAAGATGAGACACCAAAGATAAAACCAAGAAAGCACATAATCTAACAGAAAATATCAATGTTGAAATATGAGCAGGCTTGTTCCTAGATGTAAGGGTTCCTCTCCGAATTTTATATAGGAAATGTGAGCAAGAGGGCATAATCCTTTGGTACTTTCCCTCAGTGGTTTATGGAAGAATAAGTGAATTAATAATATAGGAAGAAGTTCTAAATAAAGATTTTTAAAAAGAACGAGAGGTAGAAAGGCTTATGATTGGACATGCCAAATTTATCTTTAAACCATCTGATTTACCAGATAAGTTGCTGAAATATCCATTATCTACATTCTTCAGACAGAGCTGTAATTTATTTTCTCACATATCTGCATCCACTTACAGACTTCAGCTGCTATAGGATAGGAATCATGTCTTTTTCATTTTTGAAATACTAAGTGCTAGGAACATATTAAGTGCTTCCTGGATGTTTACTGAACTAAACAGGACATGTGAACATACCGTGCATTGGTGTAATTAGCATTCCTTAATGAGAAAATAAATAAAAGCAATCTATGAAGAAAGTTTAGGTTGCTTCTAACTGTACCGGTGTTCAGTAGAATAACTCAGAAGAAAACACATATCAAATTTGAAAGCAGTAAAGTATAAAATTGAAAAGGGATTTGGAGCACCAATGTTAAAATATAATATATGCAGATTATATCATTTTTATAGTGTCTCCTTGGTATTATCTAAATACTGAATAGATACTCTTAGCCTCTGGAATTTTAAAATAAAATCTGTCGTTTAAGCCACGTAATCTGTGACACTTGGTTATGGCAGCCCTAGCAAATTAGCAGTATTAACAGTAAGGAATGTGACAAAGAAATAAATGAGAAAAGTATTTAAAAGGTAGAGTTGGCAAGACTTGGTGATTGAGTATGTGGATGGTGAAGAAAAGGAAGGACTTTAGGATTATTTTCCAACTTTGTCTGCAGTCTCTTAAATGCGTTGACAGATATGCTGAGGAAGTGTTGGGCAGTGAAACATGGCAAATGCTGTCCTCACTGTCCCCTCTTCCTTGAGCTCTGCATTTCATGTAGCATTATAAAAGCTCAGAGTATCTGAAGTGATTTCCCCCTTCCATAAAGAGAAGCATCATTAACTTCGTATAACTCAGCATTATCCAGTTGTATGCACTATAAAATGCCTTCCTTCCATGTTCCATAAAGATATTACGTGTGTGTGTGTGTGTGTGTGTGTAAGAGAGAGAGAGAGAGGAGAAAGGGAGAGAGAGAGAGAGAGAGAGAGAGAGAGAGAGAGAGAGAGAGAGAGAAAGAGAGAATACCTATCAACATTAAATAGAATGTACATATTTTGGGTCATGATGGTCTAAAACAACCCTGTCCAATATGGTAACCATTAGCCACATGTCTAAACTAATTTAAATGAAATTAAGTTAAAATTCAGTTTCCCAGCCACAAAATCCACATTTCTGGTGCTTAAAAGCCACATGTGGCTAGTGACTACTATACCGAACAGTACAGATACAAAATTTTTTCATCTTCATGGAAATTTCTTTTGGATAGCACTGGGTTACAATATCTCCTAGATTACTTAGCTGAGTAGAGGGGGTGGATCAAGAGATGTGAAATAGAGAAAAAGAATATTTTTTCTGTTTTCTTGAGGGATTTCTTTGAGTGCGTGGGGATGGCAGAAAGATGCAATTGCAGTTTGAGACATGGTGAGTTTCAGGTGTTCTGGTATATACAAGTGTATCTGTTTAACTCTCTTAGAATAAAGCTCAAGGGAGAGATAAAACTTGGAGGCACACATTTGGGTGTTATCATTATACACATGGTTATTAAATCCAGGAATGCAGAAAAAGATAAATGATGCGAAGAAATCAGGCAGTGAGAGAAGAAAAGTAGCTCTGGGACACAATGCTCGGAACTCTTCAGCTCTGAACAGGAGAAATGGCATGAAGAATAAATGGACCAACCTGCAGGAGGAGAACTCAAGGAGAATGTCTGGAAGCCGAGCAAAGTGGGCTCCTGGTGATGGAACTGGTGTTCAGTGACGGTAGAGACAGTAGCAACTTCCAGGGAAATTGACGAAAATGTGTCATTTGCATGTAGAAATATGAAAGCTATGGGTGAGGTTTGTAGAATGGTTTCATCATGCTTTCTTGGGAAGAGGAGTCAGATTTCACTGCTGGTTACATTTCAATGTGGTGGCTGCAAACAAAAACCATAGACAATTGCTTTATGCAGAAATAAGAGGAAAAAAATATTTTCCTCAAATGGAAGAAACTTGAATACATTTGCAAGGTAAAGGAAAAGAGCCACTTGGAAGGGAAAGGTTGATGACATAAAAGAGGAAAGAGATGATTGGTGGAAAAGCAGGGAGGAGGCAGTGGGGTGGATCTTAGGGGAACAGGTTCCAGCTGTGGTTCCTTCTAGGAGGTTGAACTAGCACCTCCTTCTAGCGCCCACTCCAGATCAATGTCAAAGAACACACAGAGGAAAACACCACACTGGGGAGAAACTGACAGACATTCCTGTGGGGGTGAGTCTGCAGGAGTTCATAACTTTAGTTAAAATAGATAGAAATAGAGAGACATAGAGATAGAAAGATAAAAGGAGACCATGCTTGCACCAATGCAGAGAGGATTTCATGAAACAGGATACAATGAACCAAACTCTATACACCAGAGGTCCCATAAGGTAAAAGAGAAAAGAAGAGGGAAGAAAAGAACGCAGATAATGCACTTGGCTTTAATCGTGAGGAAGACTACTTCATCTTCTGACTTGACAAATGCGGGGAACTATAGTTGTAAATCGGTGTGGATGTAAGCACATTTTTAAGTACAAGATGAGAAGAAAGATTATCCTTCACAACTAATATTTCCAATTTTCTTGGTTAATTGGGAAGCAAATGGGTCTCCTGGGAGTGAGAGGAGTAGAAGTTGGTTGAAATGGAGGCTGATGATTTGGAATAGTTGATGATGGACAAAAATAGAATCAAATTCCTTTCCTTTGATGACATACATAGTCCTGAGTTATAAACTTTATGTGTTCATATCAATAATAAATAGATAAGGAAGAGTTCTTGCTTGTGGTTGAATGCTACAACTGATGGGTGGTTGTAGAGAAAGTGCTACAGTTGGAAAATTATCACCCTACAATTAGCACAGTAAAGTTTGGATCATGTCAAGACCACCAACGGATGCAAAACCTGGGAGAAATGGTGATGGAGATGGAGGTAGTTGCATGATCTTAAAGTATCTTTCCTCAGGCTTCTTATTAGTTATAATGGAGACACAGTGCAATTATACAGTGGAGAAATCAGGTCACGCCTTGACCAATCAATGGACCAGTGAGGGGCAAATGAACATCATAAAATCTTTGATTTGTGGCGTCCTGAGAAGCATACATCACGTGTACAGCATTCTGGCCAAGACTGCATACTCTTGATCTAGTCATGAGGAAATATCATAAAATCCAGCTACTTAGTGTTCTATTAATAAGAGGGGGTTGAGAGTATATTTGTCAAAAATGTCAATGTCATGAAAGGAAAGAAAAGCTGTGGAAATGTTTCTGATTAAAGGAGGCTAACGAATTATGACAGCTAAAAACAGTACTTGACTCTACATTGGATCCTGTACTGGAGGGACAATTATGCTATAACAGACATTATCAGGTGAACTGGAAAATTGAAATCTGGACAAGAGTTCCTGCCTCTCAGCAGTATTATATCAATGCAAATTGATGCAGTTGATACCTGTACTGTGGTTATGTAAGTGGATATCCCTAATCACTGACCATAACATATGTAATTTGCTCTCAAATTTTTCAGAAAAATAATTATGTTTGTGCAGAAGATAGATAGATAGATAGATAGACAGGTAGATAGACAGACAGGAAAATAAAGAGGGCAAAAAAATGACCAGGATAAAGCAAATGGGTGAATAAACAATAGGTGAATCTCGGTTTAGGGTATAGGAATGTTCTTTGTATTACTTTTATTTTTGTAATCTTTTCAAGTTTGAAATTATTTTCCAAAAAAGTATTTAATTTAAAATTTTGAGAATAACTACAGTAATATCGATAGATGTGCAATTATAATACCCAGTAAGGATCTTCAGCTATGATGAGGCCTGGGCTGGATCCCAAGGGAACAAAGCAGGACAAGGCTTGGCGAATTGTGACAATGGCCTGTGCTGTTCAAGGTACATGGGACAGAATATACAGGCTGCTCGCCCTGAACTCCCCTTTCATTTGGTGCCCTTAATATCAAGAGAATACAAGATGAAAAATGCCCACAAAGCAAGTTTAAACAAAGGTATAATGTGAAAGTAAGAGGCTTATATGCTGATATACCTCTATTAACAATTTCTATAGCTCTGGAGGCTGTGTTGTTATGCCTTGCCGAACATAAAAGACAAAATCAATCTTACAATTTATATAGAAAGAGAAAAAATTCCCATCTGATTAATGCCTCTACATTTATGTGAAATGTGTTGGAGAATTCTTTTTCAGTCACTGAACATAACCCAGTTTTTAAAACACTATGCTTTAGATAAGTCTCATTCACCACATATTCATATTAACTATTAATGTATGTCTACCTCAGTTGCTTACATTTTGGAGAATTTTCTCCAGTTTTATGACAGGAAAATATAGGAAAATGTCACTAACACAAGAGAAGCGCTCCAAAGCAAAATGTACATTCTTGAAAACTCAAGGATGTTTGTAAACATGCTATGTTTTGAATCTACTAGAAACAAAGATTTTTGGACATGGTCTCATCATCTTGTGTTTAGCAAAATATTTATTCTATAATCTTATTTAAGTGAAAAAGCCTAATGAGAAGATTGATCCAATAGTCAACAACCCACTTTAGAGAGTCAATAATAATTACCCTCCCCAAAAAAAGATGGATGAAAAAAACTGGGCCATTTATGGTGCTTTTTTAAATGATTAATTATAAATTGTTGAGATACCTGGCTTTTGTTAAAAATCCTCTTGCTGCTTTCAACTGAGCACTTCCCTTGTTGCAATACACGTTAAATATTTAATGTCTATTTTATTTGTAGTGTTACAGCTGGAATCCGTTTTGGGAAGACGTTTGTTTCATGAGCCATGCATACAGATAGATTTTTGCTATTTTCAGGTCTCCGCTCTTTCTGGTTCTTGCCTCTCAGCAGTATTTTGCTGCCTGCCCAACATGGCACTTTTCACGGTACTTCTGATTCCTTAGTTAATTTCCAAGTAATAGGATTTGCAAAGCCATAAAAACCCTGTTTTTCAGACTTTCTAATAGCATCCTTCATTCATCAAATATTTTGGGTTTTAAACTGTGGTACATAGCTATAGATAACAATTCATACCAGAAGCAAACCCTCATCTACAGAACACCAATCCCTAGAAAGCACAGACAGATATGTTAAATGTGTAATAACTTATGATGTAAATAGATTTCTCCCTATTGAACATTCAGTGTATTAGAGACAAGCTGTCTTGATTGAGGTATAAATCTAGTCCAAAAATGGAACTTGGATAAAGAACCTATCACTAGAAATTATTTTCCCCAATTGTAATAATCCCAGGAGACCACAGGGAAGATATGTGGTAGTGCAACCTGCTTAGGAATATACCAGATACAGCTCTGAATTCTGTCTCTAATTTATGTATGTACTTGTTGAACAACACCCAGAAGAGATGAAAAAGAGATAGTCAGGGGTCCCATTTTGAACTTTGGCTTCTACAGCATTTTAGATGGGTTACATTAAAGTGGAAAGAGATAACACACGTCTCTCTTTATACAATGTCAGGTTTATTTAGCCGAGATTATAGAACTTTAAAAAGAAGAGGCTACATGGTGTGGGAGCTAATGCAGCATGTCTCAGTATGACTTTGTCCTAATGGAACAAATTTCAGAGAATGTGCTCAGTGCTCAGCAAACATAAGGGCCTGTCAGAGCTAAAGAAATCACCAGACTCTTTTTACACAACATAACTTTTCTACCTAGGGTTTGTATTTCCATCCTGAAAGACTAACACTCGCAATATTTGTATTTCATTTTGACGGTATATTAATGTACATGAGGCTCCAGTGGTTCTTGGTCCAATTTAACCATCAACAAAGGCACATTCTCATCTGCAAGGAGAAATCAGAGTCAGCTTTCAGGTGTCTTTGACTCCAGTCCCCAGGGCCCAGGAATCTATTTCCCCACAGGGCATTTCCTGATTCTTAGAGATTTTGTCTTAAGTGTGGTCTAATGACTATTATCACCAAACTCTTTCCCGTCTAGGTAGGCTTTTGCTGCAGCTTATACAAAAAGACCAGAGTCCAAAAACTTCTAATGCAATTACTTAACTCTTCATTATTACTGCTTAAAACATGTATGCATTTAAACCACTGAGGAGACATAACTCTCTTGGATATTTTTCTCTATAAAATGTAAGTTCTCTCTAAAAAATACCATGCCTCGCTTATTTTTTGAATAGTGAAAAACTGATTTTTTAAAAAACCCTCAGCAACTCTCCTCTTGAAGTTCTTTATGTGGTTTAAATAGCCAGTTAGCATCAGTTAGTTTGGAACATTACTAAAAATTTTCAGAAGAAAATGTACCACCTTTTGTAGCAGCATTTAAGGTTAACTTTTAAAGCAGAATTAATGATTTTAGCACTATTCCTCAAAAAGTCAAAACCATTATTATATTTCTTAGTAAGATTGAGCTTTTCCTATGTGCCAAGCATAGTACTGATGGCTTTTTCTCCACAGATTGAAAAACAAACAATGACATTTTAAGATGTTAAAGATGGTTCTATATGAAGGTGGTTCTTAACATTATTTGTGAACCGGAACATTTTAAGAAGCTAATAACATTTATGAATTGTTTTCTGAAAACTTTGCTATCTAAAATAATTTTTTTTAAAATTCAAAATTTCAAGAATCCATTGAGAACCACTTATATGGGACCTATTTCTAGCACAGTTTCAATCCTGCCCATCTACTTTACAAGCAAAGCAAATAAACCGTTTATCTGCTTTCCATATGCCTCTGTCTCCTCGTCCATAAGGAAGGTAATGTAAGTGTTAATACCTTCCCATAGAAAGAGTGTGAGAATGACTCTTTCAACAAATGTTTGTTGCATGACTAATGTATGATGTCATCGCATTAAGCGTAGGGAGATATAAGAATGAACAAGATAAATAGAGCCTTCATTGAACTTATAGCAGAGAAGGTAAGCAGTAAATAAATAATAGCAACAATAGAAAGTTAATTCTATTTGGGTAGGAACTCTGAAGGGGACATACCACATGCCATGAGAAAGTATTGCAGAGATCTGAAGATTGGGTCAGTGCCTTTTGTATTACCTGGACAAAGGAATCTGACAGAAGGGTGTAATGGACAGATAAAAGGCCAGGGATTAAAGCCCTTGAGGATGAAATCTTTAAGGATTTGAAAAAAGTTCTATGCAGTTGTAATCTAGAATGCAAAAATGAGACAGGAATGTAGAAGAATGAAGGGCAAAATCATACAAAATACTCCCCATCTTCAGGACATGGACTTTATCCTATAAGCAATGAGGAGTCATTAAAAGATGTTAGGCAAAGCAGTGATAAGATTGTGATTTTAAAAAGTATATCTGAATAGACAATCTGAAGAGTCCTATATCTAGTAAAGAAATAATTGAATCAATAATTAATAATCCTCCAAAACAAAAAGTACCAAGCCCAGGTGAATTCACTGGTGAATTGTACCAAACATTTAGGAAAGAAATAATAAAAATTCTCTAAAGTCTCTTCCAGAAGATAGAAGCAGAGAGAATACATTATAATTCATTCCATGAGGCAGCATTACCCTAATACTAAAACCAGACAAAGACATTACAAGAAAAGAAAACTACAGATTAATATCTCTCAGGAACATATAGGCAAAAATCCTCAACAAATATTACCAAATCAAATCCACAAATGCACTGAAAGAATTATACATCACAACCAAATGGGATTTATCTCAGGTACACAAGACAAGTTCAACATTCAAAAAGCAATTTACATAATCTATCACATCAACATGCTAAGGAAGAAAAATTACATGATCATATCAATTGTTGCAGAAAAAGCACTGGATAAACTCCAACACCCATTCATAATAATAAAAAAAAAACTTTTAGAAATCTAGCAATGGAGAACTTCCTCGATATGACAAAGAACATCTACAAAACAACTGATAGACAACATCACACATAATGTTGAGAAATTAGAAACTTTCCTGCTAAGATTAAGAACAAGGCAAGGATATCCCCTCTCATCATTCATTTTAAATATCATACTGGAGCCAGGAATGGTGGTGCATGCCTGTAATCCCAGCTACTCAGGAGGCTGAAGCAGGAGGATTGCTTAAGCCCAGAAGTTTGGGACCAGACTGGGCAACATAGTGAGACCCCACCTCAATATCATACTGGAAGTACTAGTTAATGCAATAAAACAAGAAAAGTGGGGGTAAGGTATACATATTGGGAAGTAAGAAATAAAATGTTCTTTTTTTGCAGATGACATGATTTTCTGTGTAGACAATCCAAAAGAATCAAAAAAATTCATAGAATTAATAAGCAATTATAGCAAGGTTATAGGATACAAAATTAACATATAAAAGGCAATCACTTGCCTGTATAACAGCAATAATCAAGTGATATTTGAAATTAAAAACACAATATCATTTACATTACCACCCCCAAAATAAAATGTTTAAGTATAAATCTATCAAAATATGTGCAAGGTCTACATGAAGAAAACCACAACACTTTGATGAAAGAAATCAAAGAACTAATATGCCATGTTCATGAACAGGAAGACTCAACATTGTCAAGATAACAGTTCTTCCCAACTTGATCTACAGACTCAATGCAATCCCAAACAATCTCCTAAAAGTTCTTTCATGGATCTCAATAAACTGGTTCTAAAGTTTATAAGGAGAGGGAAAAGACACAGAATAGCCAACACAATGCTGAAAAAGAAGAAGGATGTTAGAGGACTGATACTACCTGACTAAAAGCTACAATAATCAAGACAATGTGGTATTGGTGAAAGAACAAATAGATCAATGGAACAGAATAGAGAGCCCAGAAATAAACACACAGAAATACAGTCAAGTGATTTTTGACGAAGTAGCAAAAACAATACAATGGACAAAAGATAGTTTTTTCAACAAATGGTGCTGGTCCAAATCCACAGAATGTGCAACATCAAAGATGAACCCTGATGTAAACTAGAAACCTTGGGTGAAAAGGATGTTTCAGTGTAGGTTCACAAATTTTAACAAATGTACCACTCTGGGGTGGGATATTAATAATGGGGGAGGTTGTGGGTATGTGGGGAGGGGACATAGGGAAAATCTCTATACCTTCCTCTCGATTTTACTATAAACCTAAAACTTCTCTAAAAATAAAGTCTATTTTTTAAAAAGAGTCTGGATGCAGTATAGAAAATTAATTGAAAGGAGACAAGAATGGATGTGGGGAAACTTGATGGAAGACCACTGCAGTTGTCCAGGTGGACTGAGGCAGGGCAGTGGTAGAAAAGATATAAAGAAGAGCCTGAAGTGAAGGAAAGGTTTAGAAATAGAAAGCACAGGTTTTGGAGATTGTTTGTATATGAAAGCGCTAGGTATTATTCATGACTGTTTCTACCTGAGCAAATCAGTAGATTACATATCATGGTGACTAGCACCTAGCTCAATAACTATTATCTATTGCTTTATATTTGTGCTGATAGAAATGGTAAGGAGAGTGGTAGCAGTAGCAGTAGCAATACTAGTAGCAGAAGTGATGAAGTAGTAGTAGTGGTACTAGTAGTGGTGGTGGTGGTGGTAGTAGTAGTAATAGTTTGCTTCTGTTTACTCTGAAACTTGACATCAGAGCAATAAGCTGAATTGTCTCAGTGCTGGACTTGACATCTGTACAATAATCCAATGCCTCCAGAATCGGAGCTATTTCCATTTTAGAGACTATTGGGCACTTCAAACAAGTATAATGCCATTATGGGACCAATGATGATAAATGAAGAGCCCTCTTGTGAAATAAGGATTTGACTTGCATTGAGTGGCTTCAAGTGTAGAACAGGATTAATAAATCGAAATTTCATGGAGAAATTTCCATTCAGAATCATAAAGAAGATTCTATACTGCAGAATTATCTAAGGATGAAATGTGCTGCCTGGTAAAATAGCGATTTCTCTGTTAGTGAGGGATTTGATATCAGACGGTTTTATCCCTCAGCCAGGAGGCTATAGTGGTGGTTCTCAATTTGGCAACTTTGCATAATAACTTGGAGAAGCATTATAGAAATAGACATCTCTGTGTTCCAGCATTTGAAGCCACTGGTAAAGAAGATGTAAATTAGGGATTGTCAATTGGATCAGATTACTTTTAAGCTCTCAGAGTTAAAAATTAGCAAAGTAGTCTTCCTCTTTGCTAAAGGTTCTGTAGGACTTTATGTGTCAAAATATACTGATATTCTTTTCCCTAAATTGTTCCTACTCACTGTTTCATCCTGTATTTACTTCTTTTTTACATTAATTTTCTTTCAAGCTTTTTCCAACAGTAGGTTTCTTGAGAAGACCTGCATCCTGGTCTAATTCATCTGCCGTTTCTCAAAGAACAATGCAATGCCCTTCACATAGCAGTCCCTCAGTAAACAGTTGTTAAACACCAGACCTGGCGATGCTATACAGTTGTCTTTTCCATCAGCACACTAAATGGCTTGCTAGTAAGCTAATTGAACAGATGAATCTTCCCTAGTTTCTTAAGTCACATCCAGGGAATAATTTAGGAGATAGACTTGCTGAAAAACATCCCTCGGGTTTATATTGCTATAGAAACAGGAAAGATTCTGTATCTTTTACAGTAATTGATAACTAATTTTGTATATTATACAAACAAAACTATCAAATAACTAACTCATACTCATATAACACACACAAATAACGAACTCATATTCATATAACTTACTCCACTTAGACACAGCCTATGTGCCTCTCACACAACCACCTACAGAGAACTCCATTGTGTGGGAAAATATCAGTTATCTGAAGTCTAGAAGATTGTAAAATTTTCAGGAAACAAATTGGGCATTGCTTCTAAAATAATAAAAAAAAAATTTTAAATAGGATGACCAAAATGGAATTTTAAAAATTGCAAAAATAATATATTCTAAATTTAAATTTTGCAATAAACAAAGGAGCTACTCTCATCAATTTTGCCCCAAATTATAGTAAGACATTTGAAGCAAATGAAATTAGAATACTCTGGGAGACATGTATGGTAATTTCCTATGATTCACTGTATGGATGCAGATACTACGTTCATTGTCATGAAGGCTATAATGGTCACTGGAGGTAGAAGATCCTACACTGGAGGTAGTTCACTCCGTGAACTTACAATTCTAGCCAACAAATGTCTTTTCAACACCCTCCAGATATTAGCCAACTCTGAAATGTGATATGAGACAAGGTCTTGTCCCACAAGAAATTCTACTTCTGTTCCAGTGATGCCTCCATTTCCCATCCTTCTGCCTCATGTCGTACTTACACTGTGTCATTTCCTTCTCTCACCCCCCTTCAATTTTCCCTCTGTGAGGCTGTGTTGGAGGAGAAATGGATTTAGTTGAGTGTCTACACCATATTTACATCATCTTATTCTTATATATATCTTGCTTCACCATCTTCAACACACAAAAAGAACTTAGACATTAGCTGTATAGAATTATTAAGCTTCTTGAGTACAGGGGGCATATCTTTTGCAATTAACTAACTGCAATGACTTGTATATACTGAATGTATAAATGAACAAATTAATAAATTTCATGGAGAAGTATATTATTTAAGAATTATATTTATTCCCTTCATAACATTTCCATTTTCAAGTAAAAAGGAAATAAAAGTAAACACACTAGAATTTGATTGTCAGTTTTAATCCACTTCTTGTTACTTTTTGTGGAATTCCTTCTTCTCTTCTATTATGCTCTGATTACCTCTTGGATTCCCTCCCTAAGTGCCCAGAACTGTAACATAGCAACATCAAGAGAAGCATATCATAACAGGAACACTTAAGCTTCCAAGTAAGATGTTGTTGATGGATTTGTTTTCAGTTTGCTCATAGATGGCCACGTATTTATTCTGGGAAAAGTCTACTCTGGGGACAGTAAAGCTCTTGACCCGGAGGTATGTCTTGATCATTGCCTCTAGGATAATCTGGCTTCATTTCTGGACCCAGGTTGGGATTTAGTGGTCAGCACAAATGATAAATGGTAGGCTTCATTCTATCAAGAGAGGGCAAGATTTCTCTTATTGGTCAGAGAGGTTCATCTCTAGACTAGTGTGTGCTCACTTCTACATAGGCAAATCAAGAAAGGCAAGCCCTGTGGCTTGGTGGTGCTAAACTGTGGTCAATAGCACACTGTTCAGTACCCCAGGCTTTATTTCCCACTTTTTCTTGTTTTTGTATTGGCTTTATGGAAATAGCCCTTTATTCCAGAAAATAGAAATGACAAAGTAGATGTCTGTATATTCTTCAGAAATATATATATATCCAAGGCCCAGGGAATTCACAAGCTGAGGAGAGAGAAGGGTTTGTGGAGGAGCACGTGGCAGGGGAGGTATTACTTCCCAGGGAAACCGACCTTGGGCTGCAGAAGCACTAACCACAGCAGAGTGGGGTAAGTGCAGCTGTGGGTGGAGGAAGAGAAGTAGAGGACGCTTCGGCTGTGAAGAATGCAAGCATGTAAAGTGAAAGATGCAAGAATGCCCTTTCCTTGGAGTGATCTGTTACAAATGTGAGTACTCTGCTCACTGAGATCCTGGGTAATGCCCACGCTTCACTCAGAACAAAAGTACCAGATTCACAGGGTCTAATGTGAGATATCAAGTGAAATAATGAAGCTTTATAGGAAAAATTCCCAAAGAAAATTGGACTGCATGGGAGGTATGGAATTTCAACGTGCCTTCTGAACAAATGTCTAAAAATTCTCCAAAGACAAGAATGCTTTAGATGCTAGTCTCCAAAAGAGGAGGCAGTCCAGAAACTGGGGAAGCAACCCTCCCCATACTCATTATCAAAATACAAAATTGTCATGTCACTATTAATTTCTGCATAACATTTCTAGCTGAGTATTAGCTTCAAAAGTTGACTTTGGGCTAAGGCAACGTTTAACTGGCATTCTGACAAAGATACTATTATCAAGTCTTTCTATTTTCCCTCCAGAGAATATTAGACTTATATCCTGGTGTGCTGGTGTGCTGTATAGCTATTAACAACAATATGGATCTAGAATGCAAGATACATTGGCTTATGGAGGGAAACAAACCTCTCGTGATACATATTATAGTACAAGGAAATTGATGCTAAATTTTAATTCTGTGACTTGATGGTTTCATGAATTTTGGCCTGTAGCATTAATGTCATAACATTATTTTTTTTTTTTGTCCTGTTGCTTTTCTGAAACTTTTGGTAAATGGGAAACTATAAAAAGCCCTGAGGTTAGAGCGGAAGACTGCTCCCTCTGGAACTGCTAAGATGTGTGTGGAGATATATGTATTCAGAAACAATTCATTTTAAGGAACTGGCTTACTCAACTGTGGAAGCTTAGCATGTCCAAAGTATGATGAGTGCTATGATCTGGATGTTGATATCTCCTCAAAATTCATACATTGAAACCTAATCCCAATATGACAGTATTATCAAAATGGGGACTTTGGGAGGTGAACAGGTCATAAGGTCTCTTCCTTCATGAAGGGGATTAGTGCCCTTATAAAGAGACCCCAGAGAGTTATCTAGCCCCTTCCACCATGTGAACATACAATGTGAAGGCACCTTCTATGGACCACCGAGCAAACTCTCACCAGACACAGAATCTGCCAGGGCCTTGATATTAGACTTCCCAGCCTCCAGAACTGTGAGAAATAGATTTCTTCTGTTTATAAGCCACCCAGTTTATGGCATTTTGTTATAGCAGCCCAAACGGACTAATACAGTAGAGGATGTCAGCAGGCTGGAGACTCAGGAATGAGTTTGAGTCCAAAGGTAGGTGGGAGGAGACCAGGAAGAGCCAATACTGCCAATGAAGTCTGGAGGCTGTCTGCTAGCATAATTCCCTCCTGCTTGCCTTTTGTTTTACTTAGATCTTCAACTGATTGGATGGGCCCACTCACATCAGGGAGGGCAATCTGCTTTACTCAAAGTCCACTGGTTTAAATATTAATCTCATCCGGAAACACCCTCACTGAAATACCCAGAACAATGTTTGATCAAATATCCAGGCACTGTGGCCTTGCCCAGCCCTTGAAGTTAACCATTACAGGGGGAACGAGTGAGCCTCATTTGTTTGAATCTTTACAAGGGAAAGAAAATTCATTTGAAATAAGGAGGGGTTTTTAATGTCTTAGAAATTTAAAGCGAAATTGACATCCCTTATATCTTGTACAAGCCTTACTTTTCTGGTGTATACTTGGCTGGACACATAGTAAAGCACAATATAAGCTGTGATGTATAACATGGGGAGGGGAGGGGTGACTGGCAGTGTTTACGGTGCTCTGCTAGTTTCCATAATTAGATCAGTGTAAGCCGCTTCGTGGGCCAATGAGGAGACACAGTTTGCATGGTGAGGAGAGGTGAAACATCTCTCTAAGATGCCTGCAGATCCCTTCTGATACACAGCTGTGATGTTCCCTTGATAGGAACCATAAAAGGAATACCCTTGAGCAATGCCACTGGCTTGGACTTAAAGAACATTAGAGTAACAGGAAGCACAAAAGAAGGAATGAACAAAAGTTTTGGGGGAACTTAGCGTTGCCCTACAGTTCTCACTGCTCATCTGCAGCCTGACCCAGGAGGACGTCTGAACAGATCAAGGACACGACATGGAGTTGTGATACTGCACGGACAAGTAAGAGAAGCAGCGAACTCTGATTCTACGGGGAAGGCTCCTTTCTTTCCTTTGGCTTAAGTTGGACGGCTGGTGCATCTCTCACTCTCAAAAGTCCATGAAGTGTGTGCACTGAGACAGCTTCGAGCCCTCCTTTCTTACTTAAAGTAAAAAACAGGGTAAAGTTCGGAGAAAGGGTGGAGGAAGTGAGAAGCATGGGCTTCCTCCCCCTTCCCTGTTCTAGTCAGGACAAAAGCAACACTTGCTCTTCATACTGGCAAAAGCCCCTACCCTTAGTTTAGGTTGATTAAAATCCTGGTGAAATATCTCTGCACATAAACTAGAGCACCCATTGTCCTGCATGTGTATGCATTTGATTTAAAATCTTCTCCAAGGGGAGATACTGACTGTGGCTCAGCACAGTTTTGGGAACCTCACAAACCTCACTCCTTACACACACACACACACACACACACACACACACACACACACACCACACACACACACACACACCTATACACACCCTTATCCCTGTAAATAGTAATGAAGTTACAAAACCAAAAGTCCATGGGCACATTTACAACAAAATGAAACATAAAGTATCCCTACAAAATACAAGCAGAAGGGGCAAGTTATCCACAGCTGCAGTCCCCAAACCCAGAGCTGCAGACTGGTACCAGCCTGTGGCCTGTTAGGAACAGGGCCACACAGCAGGAGCTAAGCAGCTGCGACTAAGTGAAACTTCATCTGCGTTTACAGCCGATCCCCACTGCTCACATCTCTGCCTGAGCTCCACCTCCTGTCAGATCAGTGTGGCATTAGATTTGCATAGGAGAACAAATCCTACTGTAAACTGTTCATGTGAGGGACCTAGATTGCATGGTCCTTATGAGAATCTAATGCCTAAAGATTTGAGGTGGAGCTGAGGCAGTGATGCTAGCACTGGGGACCAGCTGCAAATACAGATTATCATTAGCAGAGAGGTTTGACTGCACAATAAATGCAATATGCTTGAATCATCCTGAAACCATCCCCCCTCCCTGGTGGAAAAACTGTCCTCTATGAAACCAGTCCCTGATGCCAAAAATGTTGGGGACTGCTGATCCACAGGCATATTTATGTGTTATTGACATACCTGGGTGTTAGGTATGTCACCTCATTGTCACCAGACAACATACCTCGTTGTCTGTATCAGAGAAAATGGGGGTGCTAATGGAGTGTCTGATGGAGAACAAGAGAACCCCCCAAAATAGCAGATTTTCATTGGAGAGTGTGGAAGTCTAATTTGAGAATGACAGCTGTAGTTAGAATCCCAAGCCCAGTCCTTCACATACAGCCTAAAAGGCTAGAGCAGTTTAGCCTTTTATGGGTTCTCAAAACTGATGCACAAAAGCTCCCTGCCTGGACAAGGTTCCATACCAAAGAGTCACTTCTGTGAGTGAAAGCAAAATTTAGCAGGATAGGCAAAATAGAGAGAAAGAGAAAAGATTGTCCGCATAAAATGAAGAAGATAGCCAGGCCAGGAAATTTCAGAAAGCAAGCTGCTATAAATTGACACCACACAAAAATAATGTGAGAGAGAAAAATAGAGTTCTGTGCAGTTGCAAAACCTATGTGAACTCAGTCTCCTTCTAAATATTTAGGGAAACAAATTTACATAAAAATAAGCAATGGAAAAGTATTGAGGTCCAATTCAATTTGTAGTTTCTGTAAGAACAAAGAAAAGAAAATACCAAATAACATGGATCTTAGAGATCAGGAAATACATGCCTGTAGGAAAAAAAAACTCAAAAATATAAATATTAAAGAAATGAAGAAATAAAGCACTGCAAATATTTCAATAAATATTGATCAATTATTATGTGCAGCCACTTTATTAAATCATCAGAAAGGAAAAATAAACATGTTGAAAATTCCAGCTTCCACGATGTGACAGGCCAGTGAAGGAGGTAACTGAAAATTCACTCAATCACAAGGTATTTTTTTTTAAGTAAATGAAATCTGACATAAGCAAGCTTTCAGTTGAAAGTTACCCCCTCAAAATCCACCATTGACCAAATCCCCAATAACCAAGTAGGTTTCACTTTGGAGAACTCCAAAGTCCCTTTCCGTTTACTATTTTCTAGCAAGTTCCCAAATAAAATCAGAGGTCAAGTGCTGGTCAAGTTGAGTAAATTATTCTGCAAAAAACAAAAGCTTCAGGGTAAAACAGTACACATTGTGAATGAAACTCTTCAGCTCCCGCAGGGATGGCACATTTTCTGTCATTTTAGGTCATCATGTTCACGGGTGAAAGAGTTAGAGGCCCTTGTGAACAGGAAACACAGGAACAAGAGGCAGGGTGTGGAGAGCCACAGGGAGAAGGCAACATGACCTCCTTTCTGCAGCAGCAGATGGCTGACCTTGTTGCTGGCTTTTGCTCTGCTTCTTTTCTTCATTTGTCCCGATGGAGAGTTGCCCAACACTGGGATTTACTAGCTTCCCTGTTCTTGATCTTCTCACCACTTACTCCCATCACAGGCGACCGACTGCAGGGGCCTGGCCTGCCAAGTGTGTGGTCACAAGCTGTGAGAACTGCCCTGATCTTTTCCTACAGATTGGTTAAAGAGCTGTAGTTCAATACTCAGTTAATCCCACCACATTGCCTTTTTTTCCTGGTAATTCCAGTCTGATCAGTTGCCTCAGATCCATTAACTAGATATTGTCCTTTCCCAGGACAAAGCACCCATCTTCCATCTTAGTCTGGATGAGTTGGGTCTGTCCCCTCCCTGTGAGCACTGCTTGCCTGAAACCGGTGCCCTCTAACACGGAGGCCACTCTTGCTTCTATCAGTAGCCCCAAGGAGCTCTGTCCTGGCCCTATTTCCAGCTGACTCCACACTTTTTTGTGTGTTGTCGGATCCTTGATTCTCAAGGGCCAGGCTCCTGTCACCAATTGCAAAACTCCATTATCTGTTCTTTGACCTCCCTCATGCTACCAGCCACTTGCCTGAGCTATACTTTTTGGATACCACACTAGCCTGCCTGGTTGAACAGTTTTTCCTTTACATACATCTTGGACCCTCCACCAGTGCTTTCCCCACCCTAGGGACTCTTAGGGATTGTGTGGCCCTACCTTTTCTAGTCTGCCCTAAGTTGATGGAGTAAAAATTTATAAGCCAGAGCAGGTCAAAACTTATCCTTTTCTTCCCTCTCTCTCACAACCATATCCAACCCATCAGTAAGTTCTGTCAATCTTTAAAACATGTGCCAAACATCACTTCTTGCCACCTCCCACAGCTGCTCTCCCGCCTTGATCATCTCTCACCTGGACTATGACAATAGGTTTCCGATTGCACTTTTGACTCCTACAGGCTAGTCTCCATACTGTAGCCAGAGTGATGATTGTACCAAATACGATTATGTCATTCCTGTGCTCAAGACATCCCTATAGCTGTCTACAGACGGCATCATAATAAAAGTAGAAATCTTTACCATGGCCTGTGAGCCTGTACGTGATCTGGCCCCTGTGTCTGCCTGAGCTCTCTAACACTCTGGCCCCCATTCACACACCACTCACCTTACACTGGCCTCGCTGCATTTTCTCAAAAACCCAAGCTTCTTTCTGCTTCCGGGCTTTAAAACTAATGCTTCCATACTGGGAGCATATTCCCCAGCTTTCACATAACTTCCTTTTTTTCTTTAGATTTTTCTCAATCCCCACTTCCTCCCCAGAGCCCTTCCCTGACCACCTTATACAAAACAGCCACACTGCATCACTACATGGACACACACCTCCAACTGCCACTCCTCATTCCTTTCCTCTGTTTATTTATTTTTTTTTCATGGCACTTCTTACCACTTAACATTAGTTTATGTGTTTATTTTCTTATTGGTTTATTGCTCATTTTTCCTACTGTGATGTAATATTTATGAAAAGAGGGACTGTTTTCTTTTTCTCACTTTTGTATCTCCAGTTATAAAGCAGCATCTACCACATAGTAAGTATTCTATAAAAGGTTATTTAATTAATGTGAGCTGATCAGGAGAGACTGAACCAGAAGAAAGGAGGAAATACATTTACCTGTAATAGAAAATTATGACTAACCTCAAGAAAACCAAGATGGTCAATGTTCCAACCGAAGACTGACATAGTTAGCCTCAAGAATAAAATTGACAAAGCTCACCCTCTTTGGTTAAAAACTTCAAGCAATTCTCTAAAGTATATAAAGTTCTTCCCTGAATTTTCCCATCATTTTTCATTTCTAAGCTGTTCTCAACACACTGAAGTCTATACCCTCTTAGTGTCTTCCCTGATGTGTCCTACTAATGGTTCATGACATCTATTGTAAGTTGCATAATACCTCTAAGCTCTTCTTTTATAAAATGGAAATATTTATAAAATCTAATTTATAGGTTGGTGGGTGGTGACAGAATAAAATGAGATAATATATGTTAAATGTTAGCACTGTGTTGGCCAAAAGCCAACACTCAATAATGTTAGAAGCTAAATATTAAAATCTTCTCTTCTCTGCTCCTCTCACTTAGTGAACAATAGGTCATAGCTCAGTGGTTTTCTGAACAACGTATTAAAGCAACAATGAAAGTATTGACAATAATGATAGTACTAATTACTACTTATTGATCATATATTATGTGAAAGGCACAGATACATGACATCTCATATATCACTCCCAAAATATTTGAAAGATTAATATTGTTAGCCTAATTTTATATAAATAAATTGAGTATTGGAGAAGGTTAGTTACCTGTTCAAGGTCACAAAGTTAGTAATTACAGAAATAAGCATTTAAACCTGGCTAAAGATTCTATGTTTCTTCTATTAATTTCATAGTGGAGCAACACATCAAAAAAAAATTTGGCTACTGACATTTGTACTATTTGAAATTAATCTGTTTTTCAAGAGAAAAAAACAATGACTTGGGAGAAAATATGGATTAGCATAATATAGAGCAAATATTTTTTTAAATATCAAAGTGAATTAAAAACTGCACCTCTTGTATAACTTTTGCTCCAATTTTATTATATTTCTTAATCTTTTACATACATTGGCTGAATAAGTAAGGCCTAAAAGCATAACATGAGGGTATTGAGAAGAAACCAGCCTAATGATGATTAATGGAGGAGTTTTCCTTTGCCTAGTCAGCTCCTGCCTCCATAGATCTTCCAAGTTGGGGTCTGTCACTCCTTTTCCACATATCAAATACTTGTCCCAATTCTATCACAGATGACAGGATAAGTATAACTGAAGGACAGATTGATAGAAATTATTCAATCTGAAGAAGAGAGAAAAAAAAGTTTGAACATATTAACCAAGTGATCTAACATGGATGTAATTGGAGACCTAGAAAGAGAAGATTAAGAGGAAAGGGCGGGCACACAATATTTGAAGGAAGACTACAAATTTCCCAAATTTGATGAAAAACATTAACTTATGGATTTAAAAATTAAATGAACCCCAAAGTGATAAATATAAAGAAAACCACACCCAGCACAAAAGAGTCAAACTTCTCACACCACAAAATAAAGAGAAAATCTTGGAAGTAGCCAAAAATAAAGGATGCCTTACATAAGAGAAAATAATGACAAAATGACAGCTGACATATCACCAGAAATCATGGAGGCCAGAATACAATGAGGTGACATATTTAAATTGCTGAAAATTAAACCATCAACCCTAATTCTATAGCCAACACATATATGCTTCCAAAATAAAGACAAAATACAAACATTTTCAGATGAACAAAAACTGAAAAAGTTCAAAGCCATCAGACCTGTAGCAAAAAAGGCTAAAGAAAGTTTTTCAGGCTGAGGGCAAATTATACCAAATTAAAGCTCAGATCCTCAGGAAGGAATGAGGGACATGAGCAATAGTAAATATATAGTAAATATAATACACAATAATTATTTCAGGTGAACATTGCTACACTGTATTTTAGAGCTTGTAGCATATATAAATATAAAATATATTAAAAACAATAGCAGGAGGATGAGATATAAACAGATTTCTCATTTTGAAAATTTTCTGTTAAAGTAATACAATATTAACTATAATTAAACTATGATAAGTTAAAAAAAAACATAGTGTACTCCCATAATTACCACTAAAAATTATTTAAAACATAAGACTGTAAAGACAGTAAATGAATTATGTAATTACTTATACAATTATTATCAAAAGTAAGGCAGAAAAGAAGAAAAGAAAGAACAACAAAAAGAAACATCAAGTAATTAACTGGTAGTCTATCTCTAATCTGCAGATAAGCCCATCAGCAAACTTTTCATTTCAGATATTGTATTTTTCTGTTCTTTAATTTATAATTAGTTATTTTTTGAAGTTTTCATTTCTGTGCTGACATTCTCTATCCGTTCACTCATTAGAATCTTTTTTTCCTTTCAATACTTGATCATATTTAAAATAGCTGTCAATGCAACCCCATTAAAATACCAACATCATTTTTAGCAGATCTAGAAAAAATAGTTGTGCACTTCATATGTAACCAAAAAAGACCCTGTATAGCCAATGCAACCTTATGTAATAAGAACAAATTTAGAAGACATCACTTTACTAGACTTCAAGCTACACTGCTATAGCAACCAAAACAGCATGGTACTGGCACAAAAACAGAGACAAATCTATGTATCAGAACAGAGAAGCCAGATATGCAACTATCCTCATATTTTCATCTGACTTTTGACAAAGCAGACAAAAACATACACAGGGTAAAGAATCCCTATTCAATAAATGGTGCTGGGAAAATTGGATAGCCACATGTAGAAGACTGAAACAGGATCTGCACCTCTCACCACTCACCAAAATTAATTCATGATGGATAACAGACTTAAACCTAAGGAATCAAACTATAATAATTCTAGAAGAAAATGTTGGAAAAACTCTTATAGATGTTGGCCTAGGGAAAGAATTATGAAGAAGACCCCAAAGGCAATCACAGCAACAACAAAAATAAATAAATAGGACCCGATCAAATTAAAAAGCTTCTGCACACCCAAAAAACTATCACTAGAGTGAATAGACAACCCACAGAACGGGAGAATATATTTGCATGCTATAAATCTGAAAAAGGGCTGATAACTTGAGTCTATATAGAACTCAGGAAAATCAGCAAGCAAAAAATCAAACAGCCTTATTAAAAAGTGGGCAAAGGACATGAATAGAAACTTTTCAAAAGTAGACTAATGGCCAAAAAACATATGAAAAAATATTCAATATCTCTAATCACCAGGGAAATGCAAATCAAAACCACAATGAGATATCACTTAATTCCAGTGAAAATGGCTTTTATCAAAAAGTCTCAAAACGACACATGTTGGCATGGATGTGGAGACATAGGAAAGCTCATACACTGCTGGTGGGACTGCAAACTAGTACAACCTCTATGGAAAGTAGTATGGAGATACCTCAAAGAACAAAAAGTAGACCTGTCATTTGATCCAGCAATCCCATTAATGGGCATCTACCCAAAGGAAAAAAAGACATTCTATAATAAAGACATCACACTTGAATATTTATAGCAGCACAATTCACAATTGCAAAAATGTAGAAACAACCCAAGTGCCCATCAATACATGAGTGGATTTTAAAATGTGGTATATGTATACTGTGGAGTTCTGCTCAGCCACAAAAACCAGTGGTGATCTAGTACCTCTTGTATTATCCTGGATGGAGCTGGAGCCCATTCTCCTAAGTGAAGTATCACAAGAATGGAAAAACAAATACTACATATACTCACCATCAAATTGGTACTAATTGATCAACACTTATATACACATATGGAAATAACATTCATCAGATGTCAGGCAAGTGGGAGAGGGATGAAGGGGATGAGGATATTCACATCTAATGGGTGCTGGTGCCCACTGTCTGGGGGATGGGCACACTTGTAGCTCTGACTTGGGCAGTGCAAAGGCAATAAATGTAACCTAAATATTTGTATCCCCATAATATTCTTAAATAAAAAAATTTTAAAAATGAATGCATATTCTTCTCTCTTGTGAATCTATCTTTTGTTACAGGAGGTCTCAGCCATGACCTTGCAATAGGTAAGAAAAAGATGCTATTTTTTCTCCCCTAAACATGTTTATTTTACCTATACTCCCACTAGAATGTAAATTTCATGAGGAAAAGGATTTTGGCCTATTTTGCTAACTGTTTTTCCCTAATCTGGTTTTTCTCTGGCACCAAGTATTTGTAAAATGATTGAACAAATACATGGTAGTTCAGTTTTCTCTCTGACTTATTGCCTATCTTTCTCTCTGATCTGGTAGCACTAATATTTTTTTGTTTTGTTTCTTCTAGTTCTACTTTAATAAATGGTTAAGATCAAGACCATATATACATTATATATATCTGTGTAAATATATGTCTATTTTGTCTATTAAGACTCTAACTCTTTCATTAAAGTAGGTCTTTATTTCATTTCTTGATATTTTCCCTATCTAGCTTCTTCTATTTACAAAACATTTTATTTTTGTACTGTTTCTGTAGTAAGTCAAAGTAACCTTTCATGAAGTAGCAGAAAACATACATGTACTAAAGACCAGCTCAACATGGTATGCAAACTGAGATGTACTTTGAGGACAACAAACAAAAGCAGAAGATTAAAATGTATTAACATAAAAATGTAACAGTTAAAATTTCCAGTTGTTAGAGCCAGACTATTTGCATTCATATCCCAACTCATCTATCTACTACTAGCTCTATGATCTGGGGAAAGTTACTTACGTGCTGTGGGCCTCAGTTTGCTCATCTACAAAATGGAACTAATAACTATAATGATATCTGCTTCATAGGGTTTCTTCTGGCTTAAATGCATGTCAAATACTGAGAATAGTGTCAGACACACAGTGAGCGCTAAAGACATACTAGCTGTTGTTAAATAGCCTAGACTCACACGCCTCATTGATGAGCTGGGGATGGGGATGGGTCTGATCCATCATTGCTGGGTGACAGTAACAGGAAGAGTCTCTTTGGGACCCTCACTACCAGCACTATCTGCTGCCCCTGGAAAAGAGCTGGGTGGTGCATTTGTAAAGAGAAACCCATCAAGAGAGTTGAATTGAAGAAGAGAAAAGCAAATAAAGCCTTAAAGATGGATGTACAGGATCAATAAGTTATTTTAGCAGGAATCATAAAACTTATAGTAAATTCCCCTGAACTGAGGAAAAAAGTAAAGTGGGGATATGAGAAAGCAGATCAGAGAGGGAAGAGAAGTTGATATTTATTTTCAATCTGAAAATCTCTGACGTGCTAAAGATGTTCCCAAATAATATGGAAACATTGGCACAGCATGGAGGTATTGCAGGTTGAGACACAGACAACCGCAGTAAAGCATATGTTGCAATGAGAGAGTCCCATGGATTTTCTGGTGCCTCAATGCATGTAAAAGTTACGATATTAATGAAAGTATACTACAGTCTATTAGGTGTGCAATAGCATTATGCCTAAAAAGATAATGTGTTTACCTTAATTTGAATATACTTTATTGCTAAAAAATGCTAGCAATTATCTGAGCCTTTAGTAAACTGTAGTGTTTTTGCTGGTGGAAGGTCTTGCCTCAATGTTGATGGCTGCTGATTGATCAGGGTGGTGGTTGCTAAAGGTTGGGGATGCTGTGGCAATTTCTTAAAATCAGGCAACAATGAAACTTGTTTCATCTATTGGCTTTTTTTCATGAAAGATTTCCCTATAATGCCATGCTGTTTGATAGCATTTTACCCAGAGTAAAACTTCTATCAAAATTAGAGTCAATCCTCTCAAAATCTGCTGCTGCTTTATCAACTAAGCTTATGTAATATTCTAACTCCTTTGTTGTCATTTCAACAATGTTTCACAGCATCTTCACCAGGATTAGATTCCATCCCAAGAAACCACTTTCTTTGCTCATCCGTAAGAAGCAACTCCTCATCCAACAAAGTTCGAATATGAGATTGTAGCAATTCAGTCACATCTTCAGGCTCCACTTCTAATTCGAGTTCTCTATTTCCACTACATCTGCAGTGACTTCATCCACTGAAGTCTTGGAGCCTTCAAAGTGATCCATGAGGGTTGGAATCAACTTCCTCCAAACTCCTGTTAATTTTGATATTTTGATGTCCTCCCATTAATTATCAATGTTCTTAATGGCATCTAGAATGATGAATTCTTCCCAGCACATTTTCAATTTGATTTGCCCAGATCCATCAGAGGAATTGCTATCTATGGTGATGATAGGTTTATAAAATGTATTTCTTAAATAATAAGACTTGAAATTTGAAATTACACCTTGATCCATGAGCTGCAGAATGGATATTGCATTAGCAGGTATGAAAACAACATTAATCTCCTTGTACATCTCTATCAGAGCTCTTGGATGACCAGGTGCATTGTCAATGAGCAGTAATATTTGAAAAGAAATATTTTCTTCTGAGCAGTATGTCTTAACAGTGGGCTTAAAATATTCAGTAAATCATGCTATAAACTGATGTGCTGTCATCCAGGTTTTGTTGTGTTCCATTTATGGAACACACATAGATTTAGCATTATTCTTAAGGACGCTAGGATTTTCAGGATGATAAATGAGCACTGGCTTCAACCAGCTGCATTATTCCCAAACAAGAAAATCAGCCTGTCTTTTGAAGCTTTGAAGCCAGGCATTGACTTCTCTCTAGCTATGGAAGTCCTAGACGGCGTCTTCTTCCAATATAGGTTGTTTCATCTCCACTGAAAATCTTTTGTGTAGTGTAGCCATCTTCATCAATGATCTTAGCTAGATGTTTTTGGATAACTTACGGCAGCTTCTGTGTCAGCATTTGTTGCTTCACCTTGTTCTTTTATATTCTAGAGATGACTTCTTTCCTTAAACCTCATGAACCAACCTCTGCTAGGTTCAAACTTTTCTTCCATAGCATCCTTACCTCTCTCAGCCTTCACAGAACTGAAGAGAGTTAGAGCTTTGCTCTGTATTAGGCTTTGGCTTATGAGAATCTTATGGCTGATTTTATCTATCCAGATCACTAAAACTTTCTTCATATCAGCAATAAGGCCATTTTGCTTTCTTATTGTTCATGTGTCCTTTGGAGTAACATTTTTCATTTCCTTCATGAACTTTTCCTTTGCATTCACAACTTTGCTAACTATCTGGGGCAAGAGGCCTAAATTTCCACCTTTCTTGGCTTTTGACATGTCTCTCTCACTAAGCTTAATCGTTTCCAATTTTTGCTTTAAATTAAGAGATATGTGACTTTTTCTTTCATCTGAACATTTAGAGTCCATTGTAGGGTTACTGACTGGCCTAATTTCAATATCATTGTGTCTCAGGGAACAGGAAAGCCTGAGGAGAGGGAAGGAGACAGGGAGTGGCTGGTTGGTGGAGCGATCAGAACACACACATTTATCAATCAAGTTCTCTGTCTTACACGGGTGTGGTTTGTGGCACCCCAAACAATCATCAGAGTAACATTGCAGATCACTGATCACAAACCACCATAACAGATATAATGATAATGAAAAAGTTTGAAATATTGTGAAAATTACCAAAATATGACACAGAGACACAAAGTGAACACGTGCTGCTATAAAAATGGTGCCCATAGATTGACTGGATTCAGGGTTGCCATAAACCGTCAATTTGTTTAAAAAATGGCAATATTTGTAGAGCACAATAAAGACAAGCACAATAAAATGAGGTAAGCTCCTAGTTCTATTCACAGTTACATTCAAATATAGCAAACTAATTCTGACAAACAAACGAGGTAGAAATTTAAAAAGAAAGTTACCCTAAAGGTGAAGGTGTCATGACAAATGAGTCAAGGCAAATGGGTGTTGATGAATCACCTGATTGCAAAAGTTAGAGAGACAAAAGTTGTACTTAAAAATTGATGAGGTCATTTAGAGGTAAAAGAAACAAATCCAGCCCGGAACCCTTAAGGAATGATTACAAACACTATTTATTTGAGAAATAGAATAAAAATAGGGGCTTAATTTTATGGATTACTGAGTTCAAATCATCTGGAAAATTGGTATATTTAATTTTTTATCTCAGTACACAAATTCCTCTCCATCATGCCTTCCAAGTTTCCTATCTTCCTTCACCCTCAAATCTTCAAGATCTTCATGCTGCCTCACTTCTCCGTAGGGCTCACTGCTGACACCCCCAAAATAATCCCACAAAGCTCATTTTTCCTCCCATCCCTCCCAATACAGGGGAAGTCACATAGCTCATGGGTCATGGAACCAGGGGTCTTTGGATTCCTGTCCAGCGCACTTGCCACACTTCTAACTCCTGTCCTTAGAGATGTTTTGGAAGATGGTCAGAGAGAAATCCCAAAACACGAATCTCTAAGAACTAAGATTCATGTACTTCGTTATTGGGATGCTGCTCTTTGGATCTTCTGAAGCTCAGCCGGTGCCCTTCCTCTGCTTCTCTCATTGACAGCTTTCATTCATCCCAGGGTGCCCTCTCATGACAAATGCCACCCAACTGCCAGGAGGTGGAACTGAACAAAGAAATCTATGATCTTCTTTGTGCTTCTTCAAAATAAGGATTAAGCACAATGTTCCGTTACAATTTCCTACTACTCAAGTTCTCTCCTAACCCAGGCACCAGCTCTAACTCTTTACAATGTGTGCGCTTTCTTTCAAACAGGTCACATCATTTTCAATCTGTAAGCAGAAGTTTTTTAATAATAAAACTTACCAATCTCATAAATATGCCTGGAAACTGCCACTGTTCCACAGCATCTGGTACACACATCTGCCATTAATTTCTCTTCTAGAAATCAGAGCACATCATGACTCCTCTCTTCCTTGCCTGCTGACTTAGTGACAGACCTGCAAATTATTAAGGAAACACATTATATAATACTTCAAGTAGCTAGTGTGACAAGGTCAGAAACGTTCTTGGCTTGTATGTATTTGTTTTACTTCATTTCCTCTTTGGAGAATAATTTCAATTGTGATTTCTTTAAATTCTTGACAGTTAATTAGTTAGAAAACAAAATTTTCAGAGTACCCTCAACAATTTTCAAGCCAGGTCTCAGGATTGGATAGAAATATTGTGTCTTTTCTGGAGAAGATGACATATGCCCCATGTGCTCTGGGTGACTCTTTCTTTTTAACTCAGAGAATTTACCCCTTCAACTATTTGCTCAGCCACAGCACTTGAGCAGATGAAAGTCAAGTTCTGATTTCCTCATTTTTGTATATTATGTCCAGGCTTTCATGAAGCTCTGCTAAAACACTAGAGAAACCTCTGATGACCAAAATTATTCTGCCACCTAAAATAACATGTTCTCTGCCAGCCCCTGCCATAACACAGCAGTGCTAGGAGAAGGTGAAAGGGAGAGAGAGTGGGAGGGGGTGGGAGCTCAGGGCAGCTGAAATAAAAGCTGTGATGTCTTTGGATTTGCTTATTTGACTCTAACCTTACCTGTCACTCGCTTGGAACTGGCTATGCCATTTGAGTAACATAATGACTAGTTACCAGCCCACTCCAAACACTGATTCTTAGGGAGGCATGTTTTCTTTTTTTCTGTCTGTCCTTCAGCATGTGCATAAGCTTTCTTAAAGAGACATCCAGCCTCGTGGCACGCCTTTCATCGTCCGCACGCCGATCATCCTCTCCGGTTCCTACCAGATGCCCCTGAAATAGCCCACTGCCTGCAACCTGGCAGGCTGGGGACGCTGATGCCTGGGACAATTACAAGAGGCTAATTAGCACACCAGACTGGTGGCAACCTTGGCTTTCCTGTGCAGTCACCGTGCAGAGTTTGCTCCAGAAATTTCTCCACAGCAATGTTACAGGCTGTTCTTTTTCACCCTCAGAGGTGAAAACAAAATAGAAACTAAAATTGGAGTGTGCAGAGCCATCTGGATCAGATGTGGCACGGACAAGGGGGCCTGGCAACTTTTCCTATCCTTGTTATGCAAAGAAAGCTACCAAGGGCTCAGAAAGCAAACTCTGTCCAAGTGGATAGAGGTGATTAAGAGTGTAGAGGTGATTCTACACTATAATTTCCTTGTCAAAAAGATCTCAGCTAAAAACACCTAAAAGCACTCAGCACTTCCCTTTTCCTGGGCCTATGTCATTTTGTTGGACAAGTTACAGTGAAAGTTCTTATGTGTCTTTCTAATGGGAGCTCCAGGAGAATCCCCAGAAAAGTTGCTGGGTGAGATTTTCTTCTTTGACAACTAGGAACTGGGACGTTTAATGGCACAGAGGGATTTCACTTCTGAGCTCCGCAAACCAACTTGATATTATGAGAAAAACTAATACTTGGAAAGGATCTGATCTGGGTCCAAGTCTTAGATCGCTACTTCTGGCTGTGTGCTCTTGAGCAAGACAACTGTTCCGTCTGAACTTCAGGTCCCTCCTCTGCAAAATGGGCACAAAAATGCTAATGCCTGCCTTCCTTAACCCACAAGACCAGTGGAATAAAGCACGTGGGGGTACTCTATACTACCAGCTACTCCAAATGTAAGTTGGCCTCTGTTATTTTAAATAGAAATGTTTTATTGTTCTCATTGTAAAATTATATCTGCTTAGTCTAAAAGTTTTCAGAAAATACAGAAAAATAGAAAACAGAGTGAAAATTATTTCTATTAATATTCTCGAAGGGATAACCACTACTGACATTTTTACATTTTTCCTTCCAGGCTTCCTTTGTGCACATACTCCCATTTTATAAAAATGGTATCATACTATGCCGGTTGTTTGTAAAAGGCAATTTCTATTTAATGTAATATGAAAAATGTAGGTTATTATTATTTTTACTATGAAAAAGAAAGTAACCCAGATGCAAATGAAGGTAGCCCAAATATAGCCAGCATATGGCATTTCCCCACTGTGTCAAAGTGAATTATTCATAAGCATTTGTCAGAAATATCCGATGTTACTGAGCTATTCTGGAACAACAGGGTACAAATTCTGAAGCAGAGATTGCGACGTGTTCAATAAAACCTGTTTTGTGCTCCTTCTCGGCACATGACAAAGCTATATTTGCTAGACCCCTTTCCATTTAGATATGGTCAGATGACTGAGTTCTAGCCAGCAGAACATGAGTGGAAAGAATGTATGTCAACTCCAGAGGAAGCAGGGCATGCCTTCACTGTGAATCCTCCTCCTCTGCCAGTTGAATGAAAACAGTCTATGAAGCTGGGTCCAGGAGCAACCGTGACATAAACCACATGCTAACCACCCATTGGTCTTGACATGAACAAGAAATAAACTTCTACTAGGCTACTGAATTTCAGTTTAATTTACAGTAGCTAGTTTTACTTATTATAATTAATGAATTTTTTAACATACTTCCAAGTAATAAATATAGATTGAAACTGGGAGTACATCCAGAACTTTCCTGACATGTAGGCAGGGCTGAAAATCATTGACTGTTTTAATTTCTCAAGTGCAGAGAAAGAATTTCCCCTAGTCACTTACTTGACACAAATAAATCTCTCCCTACTCCCTTACTAAAAATTTTTAAATTGCTGTTTCTAGAGACAAAATCTGCCTCTTGTATATAAAATTAAGACTTAAAATGCAACACATTCACTTTACTCTAAGGTGTGAACAATGGATATTATTTCTACAGCTAAAATGCAGGGTGAGGTGAAAGAAAGCAGAGAGAGCATAAGAATCCAAAACCCCAGTGAGATTGGCCTCTATCAAAAAAATCCCAAAACAACAAATGCTGACGAGGATGTGGAGAGACAGGAACACTCTTACACTGCTGGTGGGACTGCAAATTAGTGCAACCTCTGTGGAAAAGAATCTGGAGATTCCTCAAAGAGCTAAAAATCGAATTACCATTCGATCCAGCAATAGCATTATTAGGCATCTACTCAAAAGAACATAAGATATTCTGTTATAAAGACATCTGCACCCAAATGTTTATGGCAGCGTAATTCACTACTGTGAGGTCGTGGAAACAACCCAAGTGCCTGTCAATTCATGAGTGGATTATTAAAGCTTGGTATATGTTTACAATGGACTATTACTCAATTTTAAGAAACAACAGTGAGTTAGCACCTCTTATATTATCCTGGATTAAGCTTAAGCCCATTATTCAAAGTGAGGTGACACAAGACCTGAAGAATGGGCCCCACTTGTACTCGCCATCAAATTGGTATTGACTGATTGACACTATGGTGCTTAAGTGGTGGTGGTGTTCACTGGGGATTTTGG